>JAFMTC010001838.1:79664-92737 GCA_018845635.1 Nicrophorus orbicollis | reverse complement strand
AAACTCCTGGTTCTGATCAAGAACACGATCAAGTTCAGCGTGAAAACGGGTCATCCGTATTTCATCAATCAACTTTTCTCTGGGTAATTAACGATTAGCATTTTGCTAATGATTCATAATGAGTTTCTATAAACTTTAGTCTGGATCCTTACGGATTGGCGGGCCAATGGTTAACGGATGCGTTGAATGCCAGTGTTTATACGTACGAGGTGGCACCTGTCTTCACTTTGATGGAGACCAAAGTTATAAAGGAAATGTGTAAGATGATTGGACCTGATTGGGGAGACGGTATGTTCTGTCCAGGAGGATCATTTGGTAACGGGACGGCTATAAATTTAGCCCGGTTCAATCTCTTCCCCGACATTAAGGTTGGTGGATGCGCCGGGCTTATATAGAAGTTAATTGTGTTAATCTTTTTCTTAATTAGTTGAACGGCTTAACGAATTTACCCAAACTGGTGCTTTTCGCATCGGAAGAATGTCACTACTCTATTCAAAAGTTTGCTTCATTTCTCGGTATTGGTGAGAATAACGTTTTGAGCATAAAAACGGACGATGTCGGTCAGATGGACGTTTCCCATCTGGAACAAAAGATATTGGATCAGTTAGGATTGGGAAACATGCCTTATCTTGTCGTTGCAACTCTCGGTACGTCAATTTCTTATTTTCTTGTAATTTTAGTACTGTTGGATTTCTTGAAGGAACCACAGTTAGAGGAGCATTTGATCCTCTCAACGATATAGCAGATGTCTGCAAGAGGTACAACCTGTGGCTGCACGTCGATGCTGCTTGGGGAGGCGGTTTGATATTCTCGCAGAAGTATCGGAGCAAGTTAAACGGCATCGAACGTGCACAATCCGTCGTCATCAATCCTCATAAGCTTTTGGCCGTGCCGCAGCAATGCTCGTTACTCTTTGTTAAAGATAAAGATATTTTGCATCGATGTCATTCAAAAGGAGCCGAGTATCTGTTCCAGAAAGACAAGTATTACGATTCCGCTTACGACCACGGCGATAAGTATCTGCAATGCGGGAGGAAATGTGATGTTTTCAAGTTCTGGCTGATGTGGAAAGCGAAGGTAATGCAATAAATCATCATTGTATCAAATTTATTCTGCAAACTTAATAGTTTATCAAAAAGCTTTATTCACATGATGTATAAAATCATATTAAAATATCTTACCGGTAAATATACCAACTTCTATGATTTTTTCATTGATAATTTATTTTGTATTAACTCTTTAAGAGTACAGCAATCTACAGTAATAGTTTTATCGAAATTATTAATAAATTACAATATGTAAGATATAATAATTATTTCTAAGGAGAAGATTATAAAATGAAGTTGAAGATGGTGACCGGAAAACTAAGAACAAGTACAAACAGAAGAATGACAGAACAGAACGTGTAGCTTCATCTTTTTCCCGTTTTGTTCTATATTTTGCTGTTCTATTTTTTCTGTGAACAGTTTATTTCTCTATACTTTGCAAATACATCAAATAAGCATAAAATCAAATGAGAATGAGATTTTATGCTACAAATAATTTGTTAATTAGGTAACAGGTAGTTTCATCATTTTGAGTAACTTTTAACATAGTAATAATACTTTTCTTGAGGCGTAAAGATTGAAATCAATAGCCCTTTGTAACAGATATAACAGTTCTTTTTTTTTAGATTATCTTTTTGTATCTGATGCTATAAATGTTATTATTATTTCATTTCTTGGACAGAAATATGCGTAGAATACATTATGTTTAATATTATTGTAATTTTCTTTTTAATTTTCTTCAGGGTTCTATGGGTTTTGCGAGACACGTGGAAGCTTTAATGGAAGTGGCTGAATACTTTGAGTCCCAAATTGAGAAGCGACCTGACTTCTGTTTGGTTTCCAAGAGGCAATATATGAACGTCTGTTTCTGGTATTTACCTCGCTATCTTCAAGGAAAACGCAACATCTTGAATAACTCTTCGCAACTGCAGAAGGTAATTAATTTCTTGAATCAAGTTGAAATGGTTGCATATATTATATGATCATTGTAGTAACAGTTATTACATTGCCTTCATTTATCTATACTTTTATGTAATATATATTTTTAAGCCTTTTTGACAACAATTAATGCTAATTATTAAAAAATAATGGTATAACATCAAATTTTTATGTAGATTATCGAAATCAAATGAGTCCAAATAAAACAAATAAACATCAAAAGGGTTGCAGAAATAGGTCTGTTTTGATAATACTAAAATATGTTCTTATTAATAAAGTAATGACTTTTGAAGTTACAATTATATAAAATATGAGTTAAGTTGAAATTAAATTTATATTGAAACTGTTATTATTGTAGGTGGCACCTCAGATAAAAGCGGTGATGGTGAAGCACGGATCTGTGATGCTAGGCTACCAACCGTTGAAGAACTTGCCCAACTTCTTCAGATTCGTCTCGCAAAACTCGGCCCTGACCAAGGAGGACGTCGACTTTATCCTCGACCACATCGCAGACATCGGAAGAGCCGTCTTTCCCTGACCGTCTCAATTCTCAGAGTTCTTTTAAAGTAATTGGCTCTGTCGCATATCGTTAATAAAATGTTTTCATCCAATTCGCATTTAAATTTCTTCATTTTAACTTGATTAGTTCTAGACGCGATTCAATGGCTTTTAATTAAAGATTTTTTCGTGTATTTGCTTTTTCTATAAAGATAATATTATACAAGCGCCAATCGGACTGTAAAGCCGGATGCAAAATTGTTTTCAGTTTTGCTGCAAAACAGGAAATACATACTTTAATTTTTAAATGTCTTGAAATTTCATAATATTTTCAATTCCCACAAAGATTATATTATTTTGTAATCTTTATATATAAAGTTTATTTTTAATTATTATGTATTATTATTGTTAATTTTAATTAAATATAATTAAACGCATCTTGTTTTCTATTAAATAAGATCGAATTCGTGTATTTGAAGTTGCCTGTAACGATTTTGTCTTCGACTGCTAAATCTATTTTTCCGTATTCAAACCATTGATTTTCGTACGTTATTTTATTCCTCCAATCCCCTTTTGTGCGAGCTCTTGTTTTTAATCCTTTTCGGTTCCTTTCAAGTCGGCGTTGCAATTAAAACGGAGGCAAAGGAAAGGGTACTTAGCTGAATATCCGAGATATCCTATCAAATACACTACCTACACATTTAAAAAGATTTTACGACGGAAAATTTATAGACTATAAACCAATTTTATTGGCCAAGTTTTATTATTTAAGTTCTTGTATTTTCATGTCAGCAATTGAAAGCACTACTATTTTTCTTATTATCCAATAAAATATTTTTGCTTCTCTTCCACGGACGTTATAACAGACACATTCGCTTATTACGAAGGTATCGAAATTCGGTAAACCTTAACTTTACAATTTTGTGGATGTAACAATTATATAACAATAACTTTCAGTGATATGCTGTATCATTTATAACGATTGGATTTTTTATCTCCAAAAGACGCTTATAAGAAATGTATGTTAAAATATAAAAGGAAATGTGAAAATATGTTGTTAATAATTAAGCTTCTGCTGGGATTTGAATGAGTACAAACATACACAATTGTACTAGATTTAATAAATTCAGTTAATAATTTCGTCAACATTATTGCAATTATCCACATAGTGTTTAACAAATAGTTTAATATTTAACAAATATATATATAATATGTACAAACAGCATAACTTTCTTTCTAATGTTTTTTACTTTCTGTATATTCGATGTAATTCATTTTTATTGGTTGATGCTAAGTGTTGTTTGGTTGCATACATTATTGAGGCGCATTGAGGCGCATTCAAAATTAAAAGTTGATGAAATTCCTTCCAAATTCTACAGCAAAAGTTCATTTTTTAGAAGTTATTAAACTATTATTTTATAGGACTGTAAAAACCTTCATTTGCTTCAATTGTTTTATATTTATTGTTATTATTGTAGGAATATCTATTTGTGACTGTTGCACGAATATTAAAGCCTTTAATACTAATATCAACAATTTGTTATAGTTTATTCTTCAAATAACAAAAAAGTTTTAAAAGTCCAATTCTGTTGCATTGTGAAAGTTATAATAAGTTAAAAGTATATATATATATATAATTAATGCTGATAGCAAATAGTGTTTTTTTCTCTTCATTAATTATGATTTATAAATAAACAATTTTAATAAGAAATTAATTACTTTGATAGTAATAACAATTGTTGCAATAATAACCACAACAAAAATATAAACTGAATATAATAGAAATTCTTTCTGCCCCAATTTCTTTGAATGCAAATAAATCGCTACTTTCAAAATACAACCATACCTTGCTTTACGGCCTTGATACGTTACACGAAACTTAGCCGCAAAGCGAAAAGCCGTATAAGGAATCAATTATTGCGCTTGCGCAAGATTGGCAACATGTAGATACATTGACATGGAAAAAAGTGTTTTTGCCGTTGTAGCGAAACATTTTAGGCCATAAATAGAAAAAGTGCCTTAATTGAACTGTGCCGTTATAGCGAAATTATCTACAAAGAGCGGCCGTATAGCGAGTATGGGTGTATAGCAATTTTTATCAAAACTTCATTAACTACCATTTCTTCAATACATTCTTAATATTTTCTGAATACGTTAAACTAAAAAGAACAAAAAGCTTATGCTTTTTTTATAAGAAGACGATAAATTTATTCCAAATTCTTTCCAAGTATCTTAAAGTAATCCTGGTTTAATAACTTGAGTTTCATAAGGGTTAAAATTTACAAAAAGTTTACTATAGCATGGTAATGCAATTGTACGATTTATTTATATATATACTTTTTCACAATTTTTAAGTAAATTTTAAAATTGGAAACCAATTTCCAGTTATATGTGCGGTATAGACTAAAACAATTATGAATAGCAGATTGTCTGTATACTAATTTCAATTATGATAATATATTTGGAGGCTTCAATTTGTAAATGTTCAATATTTAAGAAACTGTGCAGCATCTGTGATATCAAATGATTAAGAAGGTATTGAATAAATAGAGAATATACTTACCTCGTTTGAAAATTAAACATGTAAGACGTAAATAGATGTTGATACTATTCGAAGGATATAATGGATTGGGAGATTGAAAAAGGGGGAAAGGCGTTGCACGGTTTGACGTGAGTGCGGGCATGCACGAGAAAGCTGGAGAAAAGAAACAAAACTTTTATTGAACTATACACATTCATTAGCTATGTATCATAACTTACGAGCTACGAAACTTTATTTATTACACATGAGTGCGATTATTTATAACCTCACAATGATAATGATAATCCTAGAGACACATGCATACATCGTAAATATGGACACAGAGCAGAAGAGTGGAAGTCTTCTCCTAACGACATGCGAATCAAATAAGAACAAAAACACATTTTATAGCGCATCTGCTGCTGCTGCAAAAAAAAAAATAACGATTTACACTTGGAGAAATCTTAAGAAACCTACTGGACATATCCCCTACCTTAATTCAAATTAAACATTACAAAAAAAAAACAGTACACAACAACAATAACATCAATAATAACAGAAGACACGTAAATTTGTTTGTCGTTACAGATTATTTCCTTATGAACTACTAGAAATACAAGTACATCAATTTAATTATACACTTAGGTTACTACTTCCTCGTTGCCAACTTTTCCTCCCTTGCTACAAAGGAACGAACTGCAACATATCTTCTTCTCGCGCGCGTGTTTGCTAATTCGGATTTAAATCTTTGATGAGATTATTATATAAACGATTTGCAATATTCATAAAGTATTATAGACACTTTTCATTCCGTCCTTCACTTATGCATATCACGGTTTCATGTAATAATTATCACAAGGTCCTCTTTCATTTTGAACGTATGTACATTTATTTGAATTGGATTATTCTGTTAAAATGATATACAGCGAATTACATTAAACCCATCTACAAATCAAGACCAATACAAACTAATAGCACGTCACGTTATTCCAAATTATTAGATTCAGATCATTCGGAATTGCAACGATAACGTGTAAATACATAAAAAATTAAAATCACTTCGTCCTAAAGTCGTTAAAGAAAAAATATCGCATCCAAATTATCATAACAATAAAACATATATTGATAACACAATATTATTTGGCATGTTTTCATCTTATTCACAAACTATTACTTTTTAAATCACACTTTCTTCACTTTTCATTTTCTTTTTGTTGACATTCACTAGATTCATAATTATCATTATACATTTATATAGATACATTTTTATAACACAGAATATAAAACACAATATTATTCATCACTGCGATGTCAATGTTTCCGTGACACGAAAATTATCGAGAAATTAACACAAAATTTAATAGTAATCACAACGTTGTTGTCAATTGCATTCTTTTATTTGCGTCTCCATCTGCGAATTGCTTCATTCTAGAAAATTTTAGTTTAACATTTACTTTTCTAGTAGTACGAAAAAAAAGAGATATGAACGATTAATATTTTCAATATAATGGAATTAATAAAACGAATTGCAATTTAATAAAAAATATAAATGGAAACCAACGTTATTTAACTAAAAGTTAGTTGAAGCAAATGAGAACTGGTAAACAAAAGAAAGCAAAATTGCCTAACAACAAAAATCACAATGCACAATCATTATATCTTAGATAATAAATTCGAAGATAAAGAAAGAAACATTTTAAAACTTAACAAAAGAAACAAAAAATGCGCAAATTACAGCAATATCTGATTTTTTCCCCCAAGAAATTAACGACAAACATCCTGTTGATATCCACCCGCTTTCTATATCTAATTATATAAAATATCATCTGAATTATAATATTACTAAAAGTAGGAACATTGACTCGTTAAATATAAACTATTCGCTTTATCATTAATTTTTTCTATGCCATTTTCCTTCCTCTAAGTATTAAATTTCAGATACATTTTGGCCGGTCACAGTAGTTTTTATATGAGACATGAACCCCTAATAGATTACTCAGAATTTAAACTAATTTAACTTGAAGTAATTTCACTCGTTTAAATTCGTTTATTTTATTAGATTTTAAATATAGTTATTTTCGTAATATGTTTACATTTATAAGTATATAGTAATAAGTACAGCTTTGAATCGACTTACTCTATTCCAAAAATAAGTTCACAATCCGACTACGATAAATATAATATAGAATTTCTTAAGTTACTCTGTTTAAATTTCTTCAGAAAATACGACGAAATAAATTTATTGTTTCCGGACGAATGATGGTTTCATATTCTTCTTCGTACTGAAAAGACGGATTCTGCAGTCCAATGCGGAGAAACGGAGATACTTAAGAACATAATCCTGCGTTGCGTAACGACGGACAAGAAAATTAAATCGAACGGGAAACTAATCACTTTTTGCTCTCCCTGTCACTGCCGCTCACATAGTTCAAAGTGGGCGCGGAAGGTGCATGTCCCACGTTCAGGTAGAATCTGCAACAGGAAAGTAAACTTCTTTTACGAATTATGTTATCCTTGGACTACGGCTAAACGGGAGGAAATGACATTGTTATTGTTTTAAAAGCGATTGATTCATCGTACTATGTATGCGTTGCGAATACGTGGGGTTGATACGCTGGGACGGGGATGGAGATGAGGATGAGGATGAGGATGAGATTGCATAATTTAGTGAGCGTATATGGATTTATCCGGTTAAAGTGGGTGAGGTTTTGGCGCGCAAATTAATTTATAATTTGCGATCAGTTTCAACAAGCCAATAAAGCCAGTCTTTACTGCCTCTGCACGGTCTTTAACAACCGCCCCGACTCAATTCGACTAGTTTATATTTATTGTCTACGTGTAATAAATTCGTTATTAAATCGGTGCAGAAGCGAAGCATCGTGCGGGAAAACGCCACGTCGACAGAAGTGAGCGAAAGAGTGGATGGGAGCAGCAGGAATTTGTGTTCAGTTAGTTTCACAAAATCGTCATTAAAGACACATTCCGGGAACACTTCATAAACTTCATAGATTTTCTATAACCAATAAAGCAAAATAAAACGGCCGTCGAGGCAAGGCAAAGCACGCACGGCCAACAACTGTTTTATTGAGAGATTAAATCGCGCGCGTCTCGTCCAATAACATGCAAAGACATTTGTATTCGCTTCGGGGATACTCAGAAAGCTACGACGTTGAAACTATGACCGAACCACGAAATTACCAGCTCATCTTAAACAACTTGTGTCGTAAAAGCAAATAGAAGATATCCCGCAGCTGTGACCAAC
Source organism: Nicrophorus orbicollis (assembly GCA_018845635.1). Lineage (NCBI taxonomy): Eukaryota > Metazoa > Arthropoda > Insecta > Coleoptera > Silphidae > Nicrophorus > Nicrophorus orbicollis. The sequence goes on along the minus strand of JAFMTC010001838.1, from coordinate 84,471 downwards.
TACAAAAATAACAAATCATCATAACCATAACCATCAATGTGACTATTACTTCATTTTCATGAAGGATCTAATAGTCATCAACTAATCTTATATTTCACGATCTCCAACAAATCTTGACTGTAGAGAAAGGAAGTTTCCTTAATTTGATCAAAATATTTGGTTTTCATATTTTGCTACTTAGTTGAACGTTATCTAATCTCTTTCAGAGTGATTAACTGTTTTGTGTTGAGAAACAATTTTTTGTACTAAGTTTTAGTTGTGTAACAATTTAATTCTAAAACATAAAAAGCGTTTCAAATTTGGCTGATTGTTACATTTCAAGGTGCTAGATCGAAGAAATTCGTTTCGATTAAATTAAAAATCAATTTTAGAACTTTAAGCAGTTATATACAAAAATATGACATGAAATTGATAATAAAATAATAAACTTTTTAGTCACTAACATGATTGTTATTGACATAAGTCACAAAGTGACACAATCGATACAAATGTCTACAATTGATCACAAAAAATGGAAGAATTCTATAATAAATTAGAAAAAAATAATAACAAAAGAATAAAACTAAATTCTGAAATGAAGAAATAACTGAAAATGTACAAAAAATTTCAATGTGATTGATAATATTGAAATTGTACTTAGACATAAATTGTACTTTATGTATATATAAAATTTATTCAAAATTGGTATAGAATACATGTTTACTTGATATTGAAATATAATTTATTATAACATTACATTTAGAAGACTCTCATAAATGTTATTTTAAAACTCTCAAATTTTGTTTTTTTTTTCTGTCCGGTTTTTTAAAATTATTATTTAATATCATTATTCCATCATATTAGACAGTTTATTGCTATAAATTTTATAAAATATTACGATCATTATACAATTTGTTTGAACGTTTTCACAGGAAAAACAGTAAACAAAAGCAATTTTTCCAGCGCCTTCCATCCGCATTACGAGACATCGTTACACGGCGAGGCCGTTCGGCAGTTATGCAATTCGCGAAGGAGTGAAGGCTTTTATTGCCCAGGCCAATATTTATAACACGCAGATGCTTAAATTATTTATGCGATTTTAATCTCTATCAGCCAGAAATAACAAACGGCAGTAAATTTGCGCACGGACAAGACGTTCAGTGCATATAGTATACTATATATAGTATATATATACATCAAACGCATTGGACATGTTTGAGTGGATCAGAAACATGGTTAGAAATCGTATAATACATATAATTAGACAGGAATTAATAATCATTTTAAATTGCTCCTTCTTGGCACATTGATTGATCGTCGTCCCTGTCGTGCTTTATTTTGCCGTTCCCAATAAACGAGTTACGTGTGTTTTGTTCTTTTACTCCTGTTCTCCTGGTACAGTTTGGTCTAGTTTCCATCTCCTTTGTATCCAAAGGTCGTCAACAAATAAAAATATTAAATTAATTTCATTGCACTTTTATAAAAAAAAACTATAATAATAATATTGCAAATAATTAATACAAAATAACAAGTAAACGTAAATTACATAAATTTATTAATTAATAAAAATTCCCATTGCATTTATACAGAAAATATAAATACAGAGTTGATCAAATAATTACAAAAATAATGTTCTTTCTTGGTATTTTAAATATGATTAAAATTTTACGACTTGTGCCATTTTTATTTCTTCGATATTTACTAAAACGTATAATATTAAGGATAGTTTATAATAATTTGATAAAGTCAATGTAGTATCATTTAAATATAGGTAAGAATAGTTGCTGAACAAATTAAACGCACCAAAGAAATAAACAACTTATTATACAACGATCTTACGTACAGTGCGTACATATCTTAATTAAATTATGTAATCCTTAAGTATAAGGACTAGATCAAAATCGTATTAAAATTGGATGGAAAGAGCCTTTTTACATTAGCGTAACTAGATACTTTGCAAGTATGGATCCACGTTGTTCTCAGTTTACTTATAAAATATCTTCAATTATAATCTGAAGCACAACTGGATGAACAACATCATTTAATCTCAGTTTACTTGTTTGATATAATTCAAATATTGTCTCATGAATCAGGAATCTACACTCTTGTAGTACTTTTCCTATTGTGAATACGCCACTGCTTTTGCAAAAATTTACCTTTTATTTTATTTCAATATTATTATTATCTATTTATGTAATAATTATAATACATTTTTTATTATTTCATTAGTTTAAAAAAACATTTTCCTGATACAAAGGTCAATTAATAGAAGTTTTTATTATTTAAACAAATTTATATGAAAGAAACGGCTATCGACCAAGGTATTTCTCTCCTGTAGTTATTGTTATATCAATAAAAACAAATTTGAAAAAGGAACAATATAAGTGGCTGAGAAAGAAAGCAGAGGGCGCTGGTTGCACGTAATGGCGGCATTTGCACAAAATGGCCGTTTTTAACGACTTAGGTGGATATATACGTGTATGTGTGCATACCGTACAGTATAGATACATATATATATTTGGTTGGAGCAACTAAACGCGGCATAATCCATGCAACGGTTGCATTGACGGCCGCCAGAGTGCAGTTAAAACTCCGTATTAAAACCTCGCGAATGATAGGCCATAAAAGCAATGTTGTATGCGTTGTAAATCATATAACGGCTGAAACATGTTTCGCTCATATTTTAATACCTGGCGAATGTGCGACAGACTAACAAACACACAGACACACAACGAAAAAGGAATGAAAATAAAAACCAATAATAAAAGATCCGTCGACAATGCCGATAAAATGGATGCTTTGCTTTTCGTAACCATCGGCAAACTTTAATATTGTATGGTATTATATTTCTTAATTAATGATCTAAACATACATAATTTTGATGAAATATGCTAATTAATTTTGCGTAATATACAAAGAACCATTCATTTTACGCCAAATTGAATATTATAATTAGGTAAATAAATTGACAATAATTCACTGTGTAAATTGGTTCTGAAATCTGAATTACATATCTAACATTACAATTACAAATCTAACAATATTACAACTTTTTAAATTTGATTACATTCATATATAATATTGCATTATATATATTTGTTATTAAGAATTAATCTTTTCAATTATTATATTTATTTGCAATCATTCAAATGTGCGTCTAGAAATCTCAGTAATAAATTGAAAGTAGCAGTAAAAAGTTTGAGAAGCGCTGTTTCAGACAAGCAAGACTTGAATCTGTTAGGCAACCAACTTATCATGTTAAAAAATGAGTACATTTATCGGTATTATCCATAACAAGAATGAATTTTCTTCAAAAAAAAAACTTTCATACAAAGTTAATTTTATAACAATAAATGAGAATTATTTTTGATTAGTTTCATTAAACTGCTTAAGACATTGTACGGTGCAAATATAAAAAAAATACTAAAGATATAAACTAAATTTCGAAACAAGTTGTAATACATATGTTTATAAGACCATTTGATATAGTTCCTCTTGTCGTCATAATTTAATTGGTAATTATTGCAAAGTACTTGTCCATTATTTCTTAACGCCTTGGTTTAATTTCATAACTCAACACATGTTTTTACTGAAAGAAATTTACTCCGACTTCTGTGATTTGCTTCTCAAACGTTAAGAAAACCATCCGTTTTTGTAATAATAACACCTCGTTTCTATATTTTTTTCAGATTCGTCAAAATCGTCTTTCATTTTCACTGAAAAAAACGAAATTATTTTCCGAATCACCCAATACTTGTGCAAGTCCATTAATACAAGTAACATATAAATTAATTGCTACCAAATAATGTGAATATTCAGTATTGAGTACTTGAAATTAATACCTTTTACTCAAGTCCAAGTTTATTAATACATGTAACAAAAAAGTCAATTGCAACCAAATAATGTATATACAGCGTCGAGTAATTGCTACTATTTGCACAAGTATTTGTTCAAGTCTATTTATACAAGTAACATATATATATTAATTGCTACCAAATAATGTGAATATTCAGTAATGAGTTCTTGAAATTGATACCTTTTACTCACGAACAAGTTAATTAATACATGTAACAAACATGTCAATTGCAACCAAATAACGTATATACAGCGTCAAGTAATTGCTACTATTTGCTCAAGTACTTGTTCAAATCTATTTATACAAGTAACATATATATTTATTGCTATCAAATAATGTGAATATTGAGTATTTAGTATCTGAAATTGATATTTTTTGTGTAAGAACTTGTCCAACTTTCTTAATACAAGTAATGTCATGTTAAATTCAATAAAATAGTGTAAATATATAGAGTACCTGAAATTGATCCGAGATTCTTAATAAAAGTAACATATATGTAAATATACAGTACTGAGTACTTGAAATTGATATTTTTTATGTAAGAACTTGTCCAACTTTCATAATACAAATAATGTCATGTTAAATTCAATAAAATAGTGTAAATATATAGAGTATCTGAAATTGACTGTTTTGCATAAATATCCGAGATTCTTAATACAAGTAACATATGTGATGTAAATATACAGTACTGAGTACTTGAAATTGATATTTTTTGATGAAGTACTTGACAAAGTTGCAAAAATAAGTACATGTCCGGTATGTAGTAAGTACTCCAAAGTACCTTGGCCAATTAATCTGCCACTGGTCAATAAAATGAATCAAGACGAGTTCTGAATTCGGTGTCGGACGAAAATGGTTCGGCGAAGATCAGAGAAAAAACGCGATGCTAAACGATACAAGATAAATCTCTTTTAAAGAGTGCCGTTGGGAATGGCGGGACCCGGGAGAGGACATCCGCGCGCGCGCGCACAC
>JAFMTC010001838.1:58905-70427 GCA_018845635.1 Nicrophorus orbicollis | reverse complement strand
ATATAAGACTATACACTGCCTATCAAACTTAAGTTTTTGATTTGCTTAATGTTTTGAAAAATAGTATTTACTTTTTTAATTTCACCATCATAATTGCTCCAAATTGGGCCAAAGGACTAACGACCGATGTCTTTTTAATTAACACAATTTTTGACTTTATTTATTGACGAAACTTTTAAAGAAATATACAAAACGTTTGTAAATCTGTCATATTTAGGTTTTGATGGTCCATGAGTTCAAAAACCCATGATTTAAGCCGATACACTGCGTATCAAACTTAAGTTTCTGCTTTGCTCAATTTTTTGAAAAACAGTATTTACTTTTTTAATTTCAACATCATAATTGCTCTAAATTGCTAACGCAGATGTCTTTCTGCCAAACTTTTTAATTAACATAATTTTTGACTTTAATTATTTAGGAAACTTTTAAAGAAATATACAAAATGTCTATATTAATTATTTAAACATGAAAATATGTTGTAAAAAACTCGACGATTTTGTAAATATTATAATATTTCAGAATGTGAATATAAACTAAATCGATAGACAATTTACAGTAATAGTCCTGATTTTAAATAATATATTTTGTAATATATATATATATATAACTGATATTAATAAATATAAACGGGTTTGGGTTCTTTTCTCAGAATGATTCATAATTGTCATATTCTGCTATGTAAATCAAAATTATTACACGTCTATTATACATAATGTAGATCTTAAATATAAACTGCTTCAAGTTCTTTTTTCCTGTAAGTGAGATTCATAATCGTTACATAATTCTTATAGAAAATTAATATACATTTATTATACAAAATATCTATATTCATCGTAGCTAATACATTTTTACTGAATTAAATTAAAAAACATAATTGTTCATCTCTCACTTTTTCTATTTTGAATCTTGTATAACTCAATTTTTCTTTAGAATCCAAAATCTGTGTTATATTTGTATACATTACCTGATATACAATAAAATTACATAAAATAATCAAAATAAATATTTTAACTTAACTTCCATTTAAATAAAAAGAGCACAATACATTTCTAAATTAATACAAACAATTATTTTTAATTAAAGATACCATAATTGACTTGTTTGGAAATAAAACAATCATTTAATTTAATGTTAAATGAATACATGTCGTGTTACACCATTGAATGCAATTCAGGTCACAATCAACATAAATACAGTGAAATTATATTCAGGAACGAAATGTACAAAAACCACCAACGCATAAAGCCCAACCTTGTTTTAGTGCTTTGCTCTTACTTGAGATTCTGCACAATGAGCGTCGTTTCTATTTATAGATGTAAATAAATCAAAAAATAATGTTTGTTTTATAGTAACTTTGTATTTTACATTATTGATTCGAGAAAGAAAAGAAAATAATATAAAAGTGATTTTGCTGAACGAAAATTCCTATGGTCTTCATAATGTATGAATATGTTTTGGTTTTGTTTTTTCTTTATCTGTTTACTTTTGAGCAAAATTTGATTATAATTTTATTTTGATAATTATATTTAATAATAATATTTATTTGAATAATATACAAAACAAAAACAAAATAAACATATTTTGATAATTATTAATAATAACATATTTAAACGGTGACTGCCTTAGAGGAAAATCTCCATCAGACCACTTTCTTCGCAATACCATTTATTGAAACACTTAAAAATAACAACATGGTACTAAGTACAAATAACATTCTTAGTACTTCTACAAGCAAAAAGTTATCCAAAAAGTTGTTACTACTAACTGTTGTTAGTAAGAAACAAAAGTAGGATATAGAAAAATTAGATCATATGGTATCTTATACCACTACAATTAGAAAGGGAATCAAATGGTAACTTAAATTTGGTATTCAACTTATCCTAGGAATATTAATGTACATCCAAATTGCAAATATTAGGAGATTTATACAATTTTGAAAACGTCACTCAAATTCAGGTGATGCGGCAGTCAGTATAGGTGAAAAATAGTATATAAGTTTATAAAGGAATCTGTTTTGAATAGATGATGCACATAAATAAAGAGATTGTTTATTTATTAATAAATTTCAATAGTATTTCGATATTGAATATTTAAATGTCTTAAACATTTCTTAACACGTTGACGGACACTTGCGGCTATAGCAGTCAATGTGAAGTTCATTATGTGACATGACGGCAATATATCACTACAATTAGAAAGGGAATCAGATGGTAACATACATTTGGTATTCAACTTATCCTAGGAATATAAATATATATCCAATTTGCAAATATTAGGAGATTTATAAAATTTTGAAAACGTCACTCAAATTCAGGTGATGCGACAGTCAGTATAGGTGAAAAATAGAATATAAGTTTATTAAGGAATCAGTTTTTAATGGATGATAAATATAAATAAAGACATAGTTTATTTATTAATACATTTCAATAGTATTTCGATATTGAATATTTTAAATTTCTTAGCACGTTGACGGACACTTGCGGCTATAACAGTCAATGTTAAGTTCATTATGTGACATGACGGCAATATACCACTACAATTAGAAAGGGAATCAAATGGTAACGTAAATTTGATATTCAACTTGTCCTAGGAATATTAATGTACATCCAAATTGCAAATATCTGGAAATTTTGAAAATTTTGAAAACGTCAGTCAAATTCAGGTGATGCGGCAGTCAGTGTAGGTGAAAAATAGTATATAAGTTTATTAAGGAATCGGTTTTTAATGGATGATGCATATAAATAAAGACATAGTTTATTAATAAATACATTTCAATAGTATTTCGATATTGAATATTTGAATGTCTTAAACATTTGCGGCTATAGCCGTCAAAGTGAAGTTCATTATATGACATGACGGCAATAGCCGCCAAAACGAAACGGTCGTTTTTAGACACTACGGCTATAGCCGAACAAATGTGCATTTACCAGCGTACAAGTAGAAGCCTATTATCATGTTTTGGAAACAGTTTTTTAGGTTGAATTTCTCTTTCCACCTATTATACGACTTGCATACTCGTGGTTGTAAAACATACAGTGTCAATTATCGAACTTCACTTTACGTTATTTGTGCCTGCTGTTCATCAACCTGTTAAGAAAAACAAATTAATATGTATTATATAAGATCGTGATGTAAGCAGAAGATTGTAATCGTCTGAAAGTGTACAACGGCAGTTGAACAGCAAGTAGCATTCAATGAACGAAAAGGAGATGCACGTTAAGCCTGAATTGGATGGAACTAATAGAATTTAAATGAATATCTTTGAGACGGTAAGAGCGCCTGTTTAAATGGCGAGTGTCTCATTGAAATTGCTGCTAACCGTTCGTTCGTTCATTCTCCTTCCTGCACATTTAAGTGTGCGCTTTTTCTTTATTACTTTGTGGTATTGTGAGAACGCCACATACCATGCGAACTACCATTGGGCAGTCGCGGACTTCGCCGGTTTCAAATTAATTTCGACTCCCCCCATTAAAACGGCCGATTATTAAATAGACTGTAGTATTACAACAACAAGAAACGGTCTGAGGCGAAATGAGATTTTCTTGTCGAGAGGCGAAGTAAAGGGAAGCGGCGATGAAGATGAAGATGAAGTTACGAACGTGCCGCACACGTAGCGGAATGGCTCGTAAAATTTCAGCAGCGCCAATATTATAAATTAATCTACATCTCAATTCGCAAATTAACAGCTGCTCAAGAGCGCAACATAAAATCCTCTGTGGACCATCGCATTTTGTTTCTTTCTTTCGATCCTCTACTCCATCGGCAACAAAATATGCTTAATTGGCAATTAACGCTGTCCGGCCTCATCATCGTTACACGTAATTTTTATGGTGGCTGCTGCTGCTGCTGCATCGCTTGTTATCTCCGGGCTTTTGTGGTCCACCATCAGCTTCCCGATATCTTTCATGCGAGACGGCGGCGGCAGCTGAAGCAGAGGAAGAGGGGGATGGTCGGGGCGGGCGAATTTTTGCAGTCGCCGCCGCGACTCCTGCTGAAAAATGTTTACGACGAACTCGTAAAATCCTCCTCCTCGTCTTCCCGATAAATTCACAGGTCAGTTGTTTTAAAATCCCAATCTATAAGATCCCCGTGCATTATTTTAATAACAATAGTAATAATCTTAACGACACTGTAAAAAGGACGGCCGAATCTCCAAGCAAAACGAAATGAACGGGCGAAGACGACAACGGGTCGTTTCACCATTTTTTATGGATCGATCTAGATCGCTCGTTTCGCTTAAAATATGTTCAAACTTAATCGCTCGATGTGCACATGCAGTTTCGGATACGATTTGCATTTCAGTTTTACGAATATTCACCCATATTCGTTACGCTATATCGACAAAAAACATCAATTTTAAACTCAATTTTAAACAAGAAATTACTTGATTAAACAGTTAACATTTTATGTACAAACTAAAGAAGGCATTAAAGGTTATAATTATTCTAACAAAATATTTCAGTGAGAGAGAACTTGTCACCAATACTAACCTTTTTTTTCAATTTCAATAAAGTATAAAATATTGATTACACCAAACGAAATTAAAAATAACAACATGGTACTAAGTACAAATAACATTCTTAGTACTTCTACAAGCAAAAAGTTATCCGAAAAGTTGTTACTACTAACTGTTGTTACTTATAAGAAACAAAAGTAGGATATAGAAAAATTAGATCATATGGTATCTTATACCACTACAATTAGAAAGGAAATCAAATGGTAACGTAAATTTAGTATTCAACTTGTCCTAGGAATATTAATGTAGATCCAAATTGCAAATATTACGAGATTTATAAAATTTTGAAAACGTCACTCAAATTCAGGTGATGCTGCAGTCAGTGTAGGTGAAAAATAAAATGCACATGCAGTTTCGGATACGATTTGTATTTCAGTTTTACGAATATTCACCCATATTCGTTACGCTATATCGATAAAAAACGTCAATTTTAAACTCAATTTTAAACAAGAAATTACTTGATTAAACAGTTAAAATTTTATATACAAACTAAAGAAGGCATTAAAGGTTATAATTATTCTAACAAAATAATTCAGTGAGAGAGACCCTGTTATCAATACTAACCATTTTTTCAATTTCAATAAAGTATAAAATATTGATTACACCAAACGAAATACGTGTATTTCGAGCGTGTTTTAACTATGTAGATTGTTAAAATTTATAAAATATATTGATTTTTTATTGTTTTTAATAATTTAGGAGTATTGTGACCCCTATTTGGGTTGGTTGTCACATGGAATAGTAATAGAAAATATAAATGCAATATTTGTTGTTGTGGTAAATACTTTATCAACCTCTCTTACAACTCTATCGATAACTTGTACTTTTTCTGCCAAATTCATGTTATTCCCAAACCCAGTGGCGCCATGACACTACTGATAATCTAAATTTAATAGATGTTATTTACAGAATTTATAAGATATTCTTTGCAAAATGCAAAATTAATGTGCAATTTGCTTGCATTCAAGACACTGTAGCCATTTTTTTTTGTATATAACATGTTATGTACTTAATGTACGATAATTAATTTGAAATTTAATATCTACTTGACGAATTGAAATTAATTCAAATTTTAACACTTGTTTCTGTTCTCAGAATAACATCAGAAGGAATTTCTCAACAACTAGCATTCTGCACCTTGAAATAAGATAATCAACCCTATGTGCAAACCCCACGCTTTAAAATAGCGTATAATTATCAGAAAAATAACATGAAAAATTGAAGTAAAATGTTATAATTATTAAAGAAAAACAAATATCAATCAAAATTTCACGTATATAATATAAAAACTGGAATTGTATATTATTTTTTTCGTAATTCTCACTGAAATACAGCTGTTATTATATAGCTAGATAACATAAAAAATATTTTAAAAATCTTCAATTTGAATTTCTTATTTATAATTATTCAAGCAAAATCTGTCAGTACTCACTTTATGTAGATGTTTTTATGTATATACTATATCTATCATAATTTCACGTATATAATATAAAAACTGGTATTATACGTTTTTTTCAAGGAAAATATAGTAGTATTCACTAAAATACAGCTGTTTATTATATAACTAGATAACATACAAAATATTTTAAAAATCTTCAATTTGAATTTCTGATTTAAAATTATTCAAGCAAAATCTGTCAGTACTCACTTTATATTCTCACAATTTGTGAGAGATATTCCAGGAAACAAGTATTTATTATATTTCAACAAAAAATGTCAAGTAACCTTTATTGTATATAAAAATTAAAAGTAATAGATATACAAAAGCATGTTTACCACAGTATTATGTATTTTTTTCAATGAATGTGAAAGTGAAGTAAATGAAATATGAGTGCATGCAGGGAAGCGTGAAATTAGTGCGACAAGTGGATACAATTTTCAAGTATTTTATTTCAATCAACAAACCAAAAATCGCTTATCTACAAAATAATATATGTATATATGTACAAAACATGTTATTTTTAAAATCTTTGTTTATTCGCTCTAACTGAAACATAACCTAATCAAAAACAGAGAAAATAATCCGATTGAAAATCGTAATAAAAGATTAAAATTATATAAACCAAAATCGAAAATAGAGAAACAAACGTAATAGTAAAATAAAAAGAATGATGTAAAGTAAGCTTATGGAAATATAATAAATAAATAAATACACTAATTAGCTTTAATCGTAACAGATAAAGGGAGGGAAATTCAAATCTTTCATAATTCCTAATTACAATGTTAAAGTTAATAAAAATATTTAACGTAATGTTTAAATTATCTGTAAATTATTCAATAATAATTCGTGGGTTAACGCAAACCTAACAAGTTCGAAGATGCAAACTTTGCGGCTGTTACAGATGTGGAATGATCTAACAATTGATCCTGTCCAGAGTTTGGTGAAGCGCACATGTTAGTTGTGATTAGTCGAGCGATGGTGTGTGGAATGCGTGGGTGTCGGAGGCGGCAAATTTGGAGGACTTACCATCGACTTCTTGGCCTTGAGATGTTGAGCGGCGAGTGCGGAGGTGGACTAGATCTGAGAGCTGCGGCGGTGGTCAGGCCGACGGCGGTCGGATACATCCCGACGGCGGCGGCGGCTGCCGGCAGGTAAACGGGCGGATACATGGCCGGATACAATTCGGAGGTGTGCGAAGAGATGCTGTGGCTGAAGTGGCTGAACGGCATCTGATGGTAGAATCTGGCCGCCTCGACGGCGGCTATCGTCTTGATCTCGACACAGGCTGCGAACAAAACAACGGATCTGCAATTATCACTTCATAATCATGTTCTATTACGTCAGTTTATTTATTAAGAGATTGTGAAATCATGGAAAACAATTTCATATTATAAGATTCAAAACTGGATACACTTGGTTCTCTATTTATGAGGTAGATACGTTCCACGGGAATAACACGTATAAAAATGAGGGATACGTTCCATAATTTGTTATTAAATTTCAGAAAAATGATTAGTCCCACTATATTTTTTCTGAAATGTTTATTCATAATTTTATAAAAACGTTAACAATCATAGACAAGTTTATTAAATTTCAGAAAAATATAATCTTAACATATTCTAAATTTATACGGAAAAATTTTACAAAAGAAATACAGAAAATTTTTATGAAACATAATCTTTCTTCACCCTTTTCTTTAGAATTATCGTCGCTTTATGACAGCATAATTTGCGAACTGGTTTGAAATCACTTTCATCACTAGAAGAGATAGTCAGCATATCAGATCTATGTCCTGAAAATAATGATACTTCAGAAGTAAAATTTGTCTCAACTTCGCATGTTGATTTTTTCCATTTGACAATATAATATAAGTGATTAAACATTGCGATGGCTTTGCTATTTTTTTTTGTACAATTCCTGATATCCAGAAATGCAATTCTGAAGCTCGCGTTGAAAGTTGAATAATGCTCGTTCAGAATTATCATCTTTTTCGATGAAATGGTTTGCCAATTTACTTGAAAGTTGAAGATCTTCTCGAATTACACTTGCAGTGAGTGTGACTAGAGTTTCATCTTCTTCCGATTCTTTTTCGTTTTCTTGTTCTTCAACGGTATCAAGAGTTATACCAATGATATCATTGTCATTCATAACATTATCCTCAAGTAATTCGTCTAAATCGTTTTGGGTATATGTTTCAAAACCTTCCCCACCAATTTCATGTGCTAAAGAAATTATTTCAGCTAAAACTGTCGACGTTTGGTTAATTTCTTCGAATTTTAACGTGTCAAAATGGCCTAAAATAGTTATTTAAAAAATGCTTCTTGAAATAAAAACCGCATGATTTAAAAACCACATAAAAATAGTTCGCATAAAATTAGTTATAAAGTGGCCAGAAAAACCATATTTATGACCAATATTTTGTTTAAATTTAAAAAAATAGCGTATAGTCAATGTTGTTAATTATTATTTATGAAATAATTACCCAATTGTATTTCTAAATAAATTCTTATAATAACTTGTAACAGGGCCGAAAGTATAGCCTTTTGCAGTAATATCATTATATTTTATTTTTCTATCTTTTTATTTCTTTATTTTCTTTTTTAAAGCCAAATATTACCAAAAAAATCAGATAATAAACTCTAGTAATAACAAAATGTATAATGAAAAACAGAAGATTATTGGAGATTGATCCAACGACCAAACTCCACTAACAAACTTAAAATAAATTCACTCGTGCATATATTATGGCAGATAATTTTTAATTATCAATTATCAATAATCAAAAACGATAAGGTAGATCGTTTGGTTCAAAACGCTTCAGTCTTCGTCGAAGTGATTCTGTGTATGTTAGTTCAGTAGCTAATTGGTCCAGATGTTGATATTTAGTGCTGAGTTTAGCTATCTCTTCCTTTAGAATACTGATGTTAGTGTAGTGTATGTATTCATTTGTGGAGAATCAAGCAACATTGGTAATTGCTCTCAGCGTCTTCGACTGAAACCTTTGAACCACATCAATGCTTCAATTGCAGGCAGAGCCCAAAAGTTGTATGCCATAAGTCCAAATATGCTTTATGATAGTCTTGTATAAAAGTAATTTATTCTCAACAGAGGTTGGCAAGTATTTTCCCATTAGCCAATGGAATTTTAATTTCTTTAGTACTAAGTGTATTTATTGGTTCGTAGTTGTTCTTGCAATAAATGTTATTATTATTTAACTTGTAAAAGTAGTTATGAAACTAGCGTATATTTAATTAAGATAACTGAACTAAAGCATCAAAATATTTACAAAAATATAGAGATTTTTACAAAACTTATTATTATAAGATGATAAAAATAATAATATTTATTTCAATAACAATTAGAAAAAATATTTATAATCTTAATACAATAAAAATGAAGAAAAACAAAGAAAATAATTCGGTCTTTTTGGCCGAAAAATATTATTAAATTTGTTCCAAATTATAATGTCAAATACTTAACAATAACTAGTATGGAATACTTAAATATTTATAATTTAAAAAGTATATACTTTGTGAAAAGTCCCATAGCTTTTTATTATAGTAGAATATTAATTTAATTATTATATAGATTATTTCTCGATATTTATCTGACCGTTACAGTGAATATGAATATAATTAAAGTATATTAAAACACAAATTTGTAACATCTCAATTGAGAATCAACGTTTAAGTGTAAGTTTAAAACTTAAAGTAGAAGACATTTTATGTGTATTTTAACAGAAACTTAACACACACGTGTATTGCTATAACATTAAACAAAAATTTCCACGAATTTATGGCTTAAGTTCACCTGCCCACCTTTCAACCATACTTCAAGCAAACATAGGTTTTGCGGAGCTTGGAAAAAAAAGACTACAGCACCGGCGTTTTATATTTAGAGAATGCATTGTAAAGTAGAAAATAGACTCGTAAATCTCGACGCTTTTACTAAATATACGTGCGCCTTCTCGACATTGCACACACACACGACATAACTCATTTTCTCATTATTTCCAATAACACGGCGACAGAACCCCCAATTTAGAAACCACAACAGAGTTTACATTGTTGATAACCGGTTCCTTCGTTCTCTTGCCAACAATAGACCGTTTGTTTTTGGTACACGTGCACCGAGCTATATTAAGGAATATATGAAAAAAAAATTAACGAGTAAATCAGCTAATTAAAGATAAATCGTGTTATTAACATATTAAAATTAACTGCAGCTGATTTAAATTTAAAACATTTGCATATTCGTCCGTTACAAATGTAAGGAATGGCACGACCTGAAGCTTTTGCAGGAGAGAGAAACGAAACTGAAGTAGAAGATCATGAAAATAAAGAAAAATGAAGCGAAAGGAACGGTCGGATTGAGCAAAGCAGGATAATTTACGAGCGATCATCGAGGGGGAAATTATACACCAGTTCGCTGATTGATTTTAATTCCCGAAGATCCAGAACGCAGATTGTATCGTCGCTTCGTACACTGTGTATAAAGTATAATATGATATAAGTATTTAAACACAGACACGACGTTATTATTTTGCCATAAATTCTCGCCGATGCAATTTAATGCAACGCACACACATTTTTGTGTAATCGACTGTGTAATTTTCATCCTAAGAGATGAGTATGGAGAAAATGCAAAAGAAATATTGGTGAATGACGAAGATGGAACTGCTGTATGACATGCAAACTGCTTGATTAATTTATTCAATTAATAAACGAAATTAATTTCTCAATCACCAGATTATTATTAATGGGCAAACGCTATTCACAAATTACACTAAAAAAAAACATAAATAATTTATTAAATGGAATATACATTTCAAGAGATATTTAGCTTCATTAACTTGCAATGAAAAATTTAGATTTATATATAATCCCTAATGAATATCTTGAAAATGTAGAAAAGTTGTTTGCACCCTATAATTATTATTTTTTCATGTATCCAAATGTAGTGCAAACATGCAAAGATTGTTAAAATAATACTATAAAACTTTTTTTAAAATTTTTATTGTTTACGTGAATTGATAAATAATCAAAGAGTTCAGTGAAAATTTAAGGATTTATGAAGTGTTTAGATTTTGAAGTGGATTTTTTTAAAACCTTAATCTTGTAATCAAGGATATAAATTACGTAACCAATTAACAATAACTTAGTTTAAGATAGCTTTAACAACTTATCTAAAACATGATAAACTAATTGTTGCAAAATTCTCCTTTAATATAAGATGTTTGAGTTTATAAGTTGGTTAGCAGATGTGTTTTGATTATGCGATTTGTTAGGCGCATATTTCCAACTTTGTGTGCATGAACACGCTGTGGAAAATCATCTTTTAGTTTTTATAATATCTAAATTTTCAAGTCGGTCAATACCACTTTGGCCCAATTGGAAGCAATAGAGATGTTTAAATTTGCTTATATAGATGCTTATAGTTGTATACAGAATATTATTGATAATTTACTTCTATGGCACAATCATGTGGCATGATCCAAACGGGGTTGGTTGTCACATGTTGTGGTGCTAGGTTATGCTAGTCGTGAAGATATGCCTCCTGGTATTA
>JAFMTC010001828.1:35971-46831 GCA_018845635.1 Nicrophorus orbicollis | reverse complement strand
ATCGGTACCTGAACCGCTCATACATAAACTGAATCAATTACTGCAACCGCAGTTTTTAAACTATTATATACATAGTAATAGCATTTTAAATGTGCATATATAAATTATAGTTTTAGCGGAAATTCTATGATTTTTATTGTAAATCATTTAAATAATCACATGAATTTGTAAATTTATAGTGTCAAATTTGTTAAACCTCGTTATTAAATGTATTCCTAAAACACAATAGAATCTAACAATCAATAATTAATAAATATTTAGAATTGCAACTGGCTCAAATATAATTATCCTTAAGTTATTTTTGCTACTAATGTCATATTTGTACTATTTTTGTAATAATAATATTGTTAGGTGGTAAGACTGCGGTCTATAGCACATTGTAACAGATGCTGTTGTTTTATTTGGTTTGATTTTTGTTGTATAAATAAATCTTGTCATTTTTTCCTGTTTGTATCTGATACAATAAATGTTATTATTATTTCCATTTCTGAAATTCTCCTGTATATAATAAGAAATAAAATTTATTGAATAATGCATAGAAATGTCTATTGACCATAATCTTTCCGCCTTTCTATAATAAAATAAAATTACATTAATCGTAAAAGTTTTTATAATGAATATACGTAAATATGGTTGAAAAACATAAACGAAATATAAACACAAATATAACGTTATAAACAAAGATCAAGCGCAATTTAAAATCGTTAAAATGAAAGATTTGCATAATTTTCTCAACACATCCCAAGTGTTGATTTTAGTTTAAAATCTAGCGTTTTATAGCACGAAACATGAATTATCAGTATTCCCTTTTCCAGTATTTACAGTCATGAATATGGTATGCTTTGCATATACTCCCTCCAATGCACTTTATATTATTCGCATTTGCATCGTAGAATGCGTTATTCCGATATATACCCAAACGCCTGTCATAACCATAAAATGAAGTTTTGCAAGAAATGATAATGTATCGATGATATATAAAATTACCAAAGTCTATTGTTTAAAGAGATTTTTTTATTACAACTAATTTAAATTTAATTCAGTTAATTTAATTAAATATCTTTATAAAATTCCTATATATTGAAGTTATTTACATATAATAAGAAAATATGTATGTATTTGCAGACAATACATTAATTGTTAATTAATATAATAACAAATAATAAATAAATCTAATAATTATTGTTTAATAAATGATTTTAAATTGAGCTCTCAATGTATTCAATTATTCCTTTTTAGTATTTGATAAACGTCATTTTTAGACGCAAATAACTTGCAGCTTTTTCAATTTTATCAAACATTTCCGATATTTTCTACTACTATATAAATCAGTAAATACAACGTACAGAAAAATATATGAAGTAATATATGAAGTTGTATACCAATAAATATATTTATATATAAGTGTAACACAGTCAGTAGTTACACCTACGCATTCTCAATATGCAAAGAAGGTATTTCATTTAATTATTGATATAATAGTGTAGACTAATTACAGTCAATTAATCATGTTCAATTCCTTATACAGTTATAATTAACTCATTTAATAGAAGTTATAAATATTAATGTACTTTATTCCCCGTAAGTTGCAATTCTTATAGATATAAATATATACGGAATGTACACTACATTGCCTTTATTTATTTCATGTAATTATTGAATATTAATCCCGAATTCCTATAAATATTGGTACATGTATTTTTTATATTTACAAAGTTCGTATATTTTTTATATTTGTATTTGAAGAAGCAGTATATTATCTACTAGAAAATTCATTAATCATTTATTAACATCTTTATTTGTCGAAAAGTCTGTAGTACCTCAGTCATTCTGCCTCAATTAAATATTTTTTTCACGGTTCTGCATTTTTTACTGTTCCATTTTTCAAGTTTTTAATAGATTTTCTTTTTCTATTTCTACTCGAAATTATCAATTAAGAACATTTTTTTAATCTTAGGGAATAGGTTTTCAAATCTTCAACTTAAAAAAATCACCCAAATTTGGGTTAGTTATCATAGAGTATTGTTTGAAACACCAAATAATTATGAAAAATATGAGTATATCATCAGAATTTTCAAATAAGTTGTGTTTTGGAATTTGTAAAGCAAAGTTCTGATGCCCAAAACTTACATTGAAGACACTATAGTCATTTTTTTATATATGTACTTAAATTTCAATAATTTGTTATGTATTCAATAGCTGTTTGGCGAATTGAAATATGATCAATTTTAACACTTTTCAGTGCTCTCATTATAACATCAGCAGAAATGTCTCCTTGGCCAAACACTTGTAGTGAACAACTTATAGCCTCTCAGATCTTATACACAAGGAGAAATTAACTTGACGACCAGCCCCGGTCTAACAACAATGTTTCCATTAAGGATTATTCTTCTAAGAACTATTAATGTCTTTACGACAATTGCAGATATTGTCATCAGTGGTTATATTATCAGAGTTAATAAATTCAAACAGTACAAATGTCGAAAATGAAATGAAATTTAACAAAATTTAAGACAGTTCTAGCATACTATTTGCTTCTACTTGAAGTAATAGTAGAATAAAGTATATATTTGTCTTTTTGCAACAATATTTGCAATCTATCTAAATCGGACATTCAACAAATCATCACGTCGTTGCAGTCATTTGTTCGGAACCGTTGCCCATTGACAACCCATTCATTTTGATGGCTGCAAATATTTGGAAGTACCAGGTTTGAACCCGGGACTCCAAGTTTTACAGACGGAAATTAGCTAAAAATGTAAAAAAAACTTCTTTTGTTACGTTATTTAGTGCACTAGTATTCCATTATATACAGTTTTATAAACAAAAATGTCAAATTAGAATTTGAATTGTATTAGTATTATACATTTTTCAGACTCTCAAATGTATAATAATTATTTTTGCATTATAATTGTTGTAACAATCACTAATAGATAAAAAAGATGTTAATATTTATTTTGTCCTCCTGTATTATATTTATTTACAATTTAATAATATAAATAATTTTAGGTATTTTAGGTATTTTATCATAAAATCCATACACATTTACATTTCATATTAAGCATAGATTCAATTTCCTCTGGTTCCTTTTCATTTCTTCCTTTGTGTACGTTCCTTCTTGACAGGAATTATCATTGAATATTAATGTTGCGCAGTTGACGGGCCAGAAAACCGAAAAAGGGAAACACAAAATTGACGAAATGAATTATTCCGCGTCTCTGCTTCTTATTACACGTTTTGATTTGACTGTGAGCTTCATTATTTATGCACCGAATACACGTGAAATGGTGGCTACATGCACTTGGATATATCATTTAAGTTGTCGTGTTGTGTACAAGCTCTCCCTCCTTACTTCTTATTTCCTTCTACACACTTTCCATTCCTTTTCGTCCTGTCAAACGACCACGGCGGCTCATACACATACACACACACAAGACTCGCATCTCTTATTCCACTTTACGTTCCAACTTGTGAAAGAATTAATAATACCCACCTATCCAAGGTTGACATTCAATCTGACCAAAGAAAAATAGAAACACTTTGCATATGTCGGATATTTTCAACAGTTTTATAAAATTAATACCACTGATTTTTTATTTTCATTCTCATTAAAAATTATGTCTAAATATTTCTGTTTTACATATAAAAAATAATAAGTATAAGTCATTAATATTTAAGAGCATAGCAATCATTAAATTATTATCCCAAAAAAATTCAACAATAAAACGCTTTTGGTATTTAACCAATAATTTGCATTTCATTCAAATATATATGTTTTTATTTGTCTGAAAATTTTGATTTTAAGTTAGATGAACTGGAAATATCTAAATAATAAAAAATTGTAAATATATTCTAATATTATATAAGAGCAGTGTTTCCGTACATAAGGCTCTATGGGGTAAGCAAATTTGATTGCTAATAAGACAATTTGAAAATGAGTTTAATCTAAATTTATAATTAAAGTTTTAAATATTAAAAATTAGGTACATGTTACATGAAGACATAAAGAATTTAAGAACAAAGTCATAAAAAGGTTGGGAAACACTACGTTAGAATGAACTATTCTCAAATTATCAACAAAACGGGTTTAAACGGTTTTCAATTTTCCACCAAAAAAATATATATCCAAATGATTCTCAATCTTTACAATTAATTTTTACTCTATTTATAAGAAAACTTAAAAATATCATAAACAACTATGAACTTTACACACAAAATGCTTAGATAGAAATTTGTAATAAAATATTTTCAATTTTAATAATAATTATAATAATTAATTTACATGATTTAAGTAAATTAAATACCGAAGGAGGTAAATAAAAAACCGGTTTTCCAAAACTTTCAAACCGTATTATTTATCTATATATTTTTTTTAAATTTCACAATAAAATAAATATAATTAAAACACAGCCGAAAGGCAAGATTTAAAGCAAATAAAAAACCTAATATTTTACTTAGTTATGAGGAAATACTTAGAAAGTCTGGTTACTTATACTACAAAAATATTAACTCGATTTATAAATTAAATTTTTCAAACATCTTATTTGCTCATATGATTAAATGGTAGGCAATTGATAAATTTTATATTTTTGTAGATATATCTATGCTAAATTATAAATATAATAAAATAATGATTCTTTATAATTCACAATCCGTTAGAGAATAAAAAATATAAGGCCTTATTTTAAAATTGTTAATTACATGTTAATACATATTCATACATAGTTTGAAAGAATGTATTTAAATTATGTATACTTATTTCAGTTCAAGTATGTGCAATCCACGGAATGATTACATTGAACACACATATGAGCGCATCAGTACTTGTTTAATTAATCTAACGTAAATTAGTTTATATAGTTTACTTACTAATCTAGTAATCTTAATTTCTATGGTTACTTGTTTTGCCATAAATAATACAGAATTGCATGTTTTGACTCATTTATGGTTAAAGTCAAAATGATTGTGAAGAAAAAAATGGTGTACAAACAGGAAGGTAAAAAAGAAGAGGACGCGACAAGACAGAGGATGTACTTTGAGTTTTTGCGTGCTGTTGAAGGGGACTTTCTAAAGAGGCGCATAATAGAAACGTCGCTTAAATCTCTTGTAATGTTTTGACATTGGAAATTTATCCGTGAGACATAAACTTGTTAGAAAGATGCGTAACGAATTACGGGTATGTCATTGCGAAAACCCAACGGGGGTTCCCCTTTGTCACTGGAGATATATTCACAATCACAATGACACGGTGGGGATTTATCCTTCGTCTTATTACTGCCTCTGCCTCCCCCTGCTTCCGAGTAATTCTACACGAAAATATCCTCCAACTCGATGTTGTTTTACGTTAATTTAATTTCGTGCGCGTGTGATCTCCCTTCCTTTTTTCCCTCTCAATTTTCATCTCACCGTCGCCGTTGTTGTTGTTGTTGTTATTTATTTTCATTTTGTTCCTTTTTTTAATTTTGTAATTCATATAAGCGTTAATCATTATTAATAGTGAGCTCGGAAAGGCGTAAAGTGAAGGATCCAGTCTGCGCGCAATTATTGCTCAATTTCGGCTTTCAAATCGGGAATGATTTATGCGGCCGCTCATGATTTATGAAATTTGATGTATCCCCACATTGACCCAAGTTGAAATTTAATAACCATCAATTATGTCCGTGAAATATGTGTACGTTGCTTACATTACGACGCGCATTACATTTACAAAATCTGTGTACGTATACATGTACATGTACACTGCATCTTCTCTTGGAGCTTTCGAATTATGTATATATATCCAGTATAACACTTTAAAATCTCATCGTACGTTTTACCTGCTCCACCGCATATGGTATTACACATGCCAATTTTACAATACGTATATGTTATTATATGTTGTTTTTTCCAAAACATATGGTTTTCTTTCCAGATACATTTTTTTCAGTTTGACAAATTGCTTCACTCACAAATTGTCACATTTCCATTAATTTCCACAGCTCGTCACTAATGACATTTCACACACCAGATGCCAATTTCTAAAATGTCAAAAATTTCAATTAAACATATTTTTTATCTTTATAGTTTTTAAGTTCAAATACTTTTTTAACTACATAAAATTATAGCTTATATTTTAATTAAAATATAGAAATATAGACATTTTATGATAAAGAAATAAATGGATATAGAAATAAAAATATATTTCATATAGTTTATTAATATGCACATAAACAGTTTTGAAACAGTATTAGTTTACTAATTGGAATTATTACATTTAATTTTATATATTTTATAATAAACATTGTTATTATTATTTGTTTTAAACTATTTGCAAATATTTAATGAATGTCAACTTTCAATTTAATTAACTTTCCTTAGTCAATAATCTTACATTAATAATTATAATTAATTTTGAGCAAAAAGTCGTCGGTCAAAGGGCCAATATTACATTTGTTTATAAAAGTTTTAAAAAAATAATGCTAGATTAAATAATTTTACATTATAAAAAGTAAAACCAATTAAAATAATTTGTATTTCTATGTTTCTTTGCATTCATTTTCATTGTTATAATCAATTTCAAGTTTTACTAACACGACGCATGAAAGACGTTATATCATAAAGTTAATACTGATATATGGTTTTGACTGCTTGAATCGAACTAATAGAGGTATGAAAACTGAAATGTGAAAAGTCTAATTTATTTTGATTTTGATCAATATAAAATAATTCTAGGTAATTAAAAAGAATAAAAAAAATGGCCAAAAGGCTATCGACCATTGGTCTTTCCATCCATAAATAATATAGAGAAGACAGCTAATAAATTAATTAAATAACAGAGAGAATAAAAAACAGCCTCTGAGAAAGGGATAGAACATAATTATAGGGACAATAGATACTGGTATAGGGTACGTGTGGGATACATATATTTAGGAGAGGTTGATGGATTTCGAGGGATACAAAATTTGGAAAGAGACATAATAAATTTGAGTCTTTCGAGATTAATTCAAGGGAAAGGGAGAGGTATCAATCGAGGACTGGAACAATTTTGGTTTTGGAAGAGAGGAGGTTGATCAATATATATTGTAAGCTATTGTATCAAATAAGAAAGAAATGTTACAGGTAACCATTTCATTTACATTTGCTCTTTTGTTCATCCAGCGGCACCTTTTTAAAAGTGAAGAAAAATTGTCGAACCAAAATTGAAGAAAATTCCATTTTTGTCTGTCCTTTGATGAGTTTCGATACCTTTTTTTTCTTACCAAATATTAACGCCAAATATTATTTAGTTAATAATCATAATAATAATCATCATAGCATGATAAAAATTGCTGCCTATTAATTGAACGAATATGACTTGTCTTATTTTATGTACTTTGGTTAAAAATAATTTTTGTCCAAAAATAATGTATAATAAAATAAATAGTTGTAAACCTGAAAAAATACAGTGAAATTCTATTTATCTTTATATTATAACATGAATTAATCTGCCTAATAAGTACAATTTAAATTATAATATAACAGTGAAAGATACAAGTTTCATTGACCTCCTATTTTATATTCCATCCATACACGGTATTAACAATTTAACTTTTTTGTTCATTTGGTTTACTTAACTTAAATCTCTTTCTATTAATTACGCAGCATAATTCCAATAGTTACGACACAGAAAGCCAATATTTATTTCTTCATAGTTTCAAATACTTTTTTTTATACATCAGTTTGCAATAAACCGAACCCACCTATTGAGTTAACAATAATAATTGTTTCATTATTTATTTTTAAAAACAATACCTTTGATGTATTAATAATCTTGTAACATCGTGATGCACTTTTGGATTGTCTATTTTTTTTTCCGTATCGCACAACGGCAATTAATTACGTTAAATGTTAAAAACATTTAAATTGCAAAACAAATCGTTCGCGTCCTTGAAAAAAGTTTTGAAATTACAAACGGCATATACCTGTTCAATCGTTGAAGCCTGTTTATGCACATGTTTCTTAATCGGATTAACGTTATTTTTTTCCTTCATTAGGAATTCGGAAAAAAAAAATAATGGTAAGCAATAAATAATCATAAAGTAACTGTTGAATTGCAACGAATAATAAAGTATATACTTTTAAATATAGAAGAATAGCATACTATTGAATAAGAGTAATTATTTTTAGTTCGTGTTTAAGCAATTCCATTAATTTCTCAACCTAATGTCAACCCACGGATTTGCTTCGCTTGTGTTATTAATGATTTAGCTGAAAAAGATCGACAGGTCGTAACTAATCTACATTTACGTAATTATTTTAGAACGTTTACAATTAGTTTCAAAATTTTATGAACAGACATTACTTAACTTTTGTTTAACATCTGTATTTCATTTTGAACTAAATAAGTTCTCATCGAATAATTTGTGAAAATTATAGTATTATGTAATAATTAAACCATAATTCATTTGAAGATAAACAACATATTTTCCGCTGTTTAAAGAAGTAGTAAAAGCATCAAACATTTGCCAGACACCAAAAAGAAGAGTATTATTTTCATTCAGAAAATTACCCACTTTTCATTGAAAACATCGGTTGTCAGAAAATGAACATCAAAAGCCACTCAACTATAGTTGCAACATGGATTACAATTCAACAACAACTTCTACTTCCACAAAATGACTTTTCTATATTATGAACATATCTTAATTATAAGTAAACGTAATATATAAGCATAATTAATCAGATGATTATAAAAGTATCAACTAATACCAAAAATAAATTCGAGAATAAGTTCAGTTATTGAAATTTGCATCTAAATATAGTGGTAATGTATCTACCTACAAACTTGTTTCTATTTACTTAATTATTTTTTCATTGACCACAATTATGAGTAATTCTTGGTAATAACAAAGAAAGAATCTAAAATTTAAAAAGTTAATAATTTTCAGTTAAGTTAATTTTATGGTAGATAATCTTCTTGGAGTATATTTAATTCACAAGTTGAATGTTAAAACCTTTGATTCTTGATCGGCAGAAAATTCAATCTATTTTCATTATTTGCTTTCTATTAATATCAGATTGCACGTCGAGCATACGGCAAGTATTTAAAGTGCATGTGCTTCTGTTGCAGCCTGTAGATTTAATCACTTATGCAGATGTTTGATGATAAATATATTGTCAGTTAATTGCTATACAACGTATTCCATTTTTGAACGAAGTTTGTTATTTATGCAAATTATAATTCGCTTACAAATACACATGAAAAAAGCATTTCTGTTAATAGTTTTATTTTAGAAACTAACGAAAATAGTAGTCATGTATACATTATTGTTAAGAGGTTTTTCTGACTTTTAGACCAGATCCAGTTATGTATTTCTTATATGATATGTATACTTATCAATTACAAATTGTTGCATCAAATAATAATAGTAATAATAATATTTTTTGTTACAACAACGATAATGGAAATATAAAGAAAATAAAATATAATTATTGCTATTGCTGCAAAGGGCTATAGACCATAGGTCTTTCTGTCATTTATCAATTATTTAGGCATAAATGAACAAACAACCTTTTTATTGAGGCTTAATAAAGTTCTAACATTCGCAGGGGCCGTTACCAATAACCGGTTTTATCGCACAAAATGATTACTGAAATTGTAGATAATTTTTGACAAGCAATACCGGTAATTCTTTTAAATTATTGAACAAAAAACAAATGAAAGTATACAATAACACAAATGTAACAAAACTTATTAAAAAACAAATATCTGTATCAAAAGATGAAAATTGTAGTCGAGGTTACATTTCGGACGACTAACTAGAGTGAAATGAAAATACTAGTTTCTTCTACAGATGTAATATGTACAAAAACTGAAAGATGTCTGAGTGATATAACTGTAATACAATATATACTCATGCAAATTTTAATTTATGGAAAACGGATCTAAATATTGTGTTCATTTGTTAATTTATCAATCTGTATTTAAATATTAAGATGTTGTTAATTATCACAATTATTGTAACAAGTAGAAGGATATACACAAAACAAATAACCGGATAACACCTTAAAACAAATATCGGTAATTTTAAGTGCTCTAATCTTACGTCACAAAATGAGTAATATATTTTAATTTTACTTTCCACATTGGTTTTTGAAGATAATTTGTATCTAAATACCATACAAAAACCAAATTGCTCACAATCCGAAACTTTTTTTTTTAATTGTTAAATACATATTATATAACTAAAAATAGACGAAAATATAACTTCTATATATAAAAATAAAGAGAAGAATAAGTATATTTTGGTAATGAAATAGAGTAACTTAAGTTCTATTAACATACTCCTTATACTTAGTAGAGAACCGAAATTGTATTGATAAACAGATTTTATTTTTATTAGATTCGTGTTAGGAATCGAAAAGTACGAGTACCGAGGTTCAACTGTATTTCCTCACAATTATCTTTATAACAATGTCATAAATAATACCATCTTTTTAAATAAAGGTATTTACAATAATTTATTTATATTTATTTCTCTACGTATAAGAGCGTGTCCAGTTCGCATGTAGAGCTTCCACCTAGGAGGTCCCCACAGGAATCATGCCTGGTTGTTCCCAACAGATTTCATCTTCCATTCTTGGAAATATTTCACTTACCGTGTGCGTTTTAATTACATTTGCTCTTAATGATGTTGACACTTGTGTATACTTTAAAACGCATCATTACTTTTTTCATTGTTAAAAATCCGAGAACAAACCAATTGGAAACGGATTAATCTCTATTATATCGAAGCCAAACTTATATTGCCTTACCGTTCGTTCCATTCCCGGCACGAAGAAGATTGATTACTTAATTATCGGCTCTCTTTCTGCGGTTGTTTAGAAAGGCAAATTCTTGTA
>JAFMTC010001814.1:0-19911 GCA_018845635.1 Nicrophorus orbicollis | reverse complement strand
CGAAAAAGCAACGTCTTCACGTTTTAGCGATTTTCTCGAAAACTATAATAGCTAGAATGGATCTGAAAGATGTTTATGAAACTAGGATAGTTAAGGAATGTAACGCATATTCAATTATTCTTGTATCTAGAGCCGTTTGGCTGTAATTCGCTGTCAAAGTTGAAGAAACGAAAAATTAACCTGCGAAAAAGCAGCGTCTCCACGTTTTAGCGATTTTCTCGAAGACTATAATAGATAGACTGGATCTGAAACATGTTTATGAAACTAGGATAGTTGAGGAATGTAACGCATA
The DNA here is from genome assembly GCA_018845635.1 of Nicrophorus orbicollis. Taxonomy (NCBI): domain Eukaryota; kingdom Metazoa; phylum Arthropoda; class Insecta; order Coleoptera; family Silphidae; genus Nicrophorus; species Nicrophorus orbicollis. The sequence continues at coordinate 19,619 of JAFMTC010001814.1, read as the reverse complement.
TTCACTTATTCTTGTATCTAGAGCCGTTTGGCTGTAATTCGCTGTCAAAGTTGAAGAAATGTAAAATTAACGTGCGAAAAAGCAACGTCTTCACGTTTTAGCGATTTTCTCGGAGACTGTAATAGATAGACTGGATCTGAAAGATGTTACTGAAACTAGGATAGTTGAGGAATGTTAAGCATATTCATTTATTCTTGTATCTAGAGCCGTTTGGCTGTAATTCGCTGTCAAAGTTGAAGAAACGAAAAATTAACGTGCGAAAAATAGCAGCGTCTTCACGTTTTAGCGATTTTCTCGAAGACTATAATAGATAAATTGGATCTGAAAGATGTTTATGAAACTAGGATAGTTGGGGAATGTAACGCATTTTCATTTATTCTTGTATCAAGAGCCGTTTGGCTGTAATTTGCTGTCAAATTTGAAGAAATGTAAAATTAAACTGGATAAAGCAGTGTCTTCACATTTTTACTTATATCTAGAAAACTAACAGCGACAAACTAACAATTAAAGACTTAAATTAAAGCCGAATAATCACTCTTTAAAACGTATCTATTATTATAGTTGTATCATTTATCGTTCGGCCGTAATTAACTATCGAATTTAAAGATTATTCAATTGAAAATGCGAAAAACTTAAATACATCGTTCCATTGTTCGTCAAACAAATAATTGAATTATCATTATCTCACGGTAGATTAACAAACAGCGAGCCGTCTAATCGCAATTTCCAATCAACCCAATCACACCGTTAATTCCCACCGACTATTAATTTGTATTTACGTTCCTTATCGTCATTACAGCAAAATCGGACACACGAGTGGAACTTTTTCAATTCTCTCCCTCCATTTCAACTCATTTCCCTCATCATATCTCAAGAGCATCACCCGAAACACAAGTTCATCCCATCGATGAAACGCACAAAAGTTACAAGCTCCTGCAATATGGTGATGCAACGAAAATACACGTGCATTAGGATTACGCCATCTCTCGGGATTTGTAGGAACTAATCAATTTAGATTTCGCATTATCTTTGATAGCTTCATCATCGAGAGTAATTTGTGTGGATGCTTGTGAACTTACTTATGTGAAATTGTTGAATTGTTGTTAAATTTGCTTTTTCGTTTCTGCAGATCTGATTGTCTTCCTCTACGTGGCAACAACAACAACAATAATAACAGCAGCAACAAACAAGTGTTGTTAGGACGTCGCGTTTCGGTCGAGTGCGGTGACGATGAGAGCGGTTTCGGGTGCAGCGGTTTCAGTGCGTGTAGGCTTCAAATTGCTTCCATAAAAGATAATCAAGACGGTAATTTAGTGAATGACGACGAGGATGATGATGATGATGGAAGCGAAGGGCGGTCCGAAACCGCTGATGGGGGACCTCCAGTTCAACGCGTCGAACAAACGGAACGGCACCATCAGCCCCGGCAGCACGACGACGACGACGTCGACGCCGACGACGCCGCTGCCGCCGACGTCCACCACCTCCTCCTCCTCTCCACTCACCAACTTCGAACTGAGACCGGTCAATTACAGCAGTTACAGTTGCAAGAATGGCTTAACGAACGTGAACAACAACAGCCTGATCGTGAACAATAACGTGAACAAGACGAACAGTCTCGTTGCCTGCAGGAGGCACAACATGCCCATGCTGATCATGCCCAGCCTCAAGCAGCAGCAGCAGATATCCTCCTTCAGACCGCCGTTCTTCGTGCAGCAGCAGCAGCACCAGCGGGATTTCAACAATCCCGGACAACTGTCCCGGATCTGCTCGGACGCCACCTCCTCCTCGTCCAGCCCCAAGTCCTGGACTTCCGTCGGCATGGGCTGCACCGACGGCAAGAAGATGATCGTCAAACGGGTGCCCACCTCTCCGAACGAACTCTTCAACATCGTCAATCCACCCACGTAAGTCACAATACCCTATAGATACGAAAACCTAAAGGAGTTCCGCAAGAATCCATCTTAGGTCCGAACACATTGAAGTATCACATTTCAAATACGTTACAACAACAAATTTTGATGTCAATTGATAAAAACAAAACAAAAAAGTGAACAAACGCATAACGAAGTTCCTCAAGGATCTAGATCATGTCCGAACAGATTAAAGTAGATTATAAAATTGCAGTCACACAATATCCTAAAAACTACCATAAATCATAGCAGATGAGATGAAAAAAACTTAACTTGTGAAACTAATCACACCACATCTTTCTTATTAACAAACGTTAAGCAACAATTGTTGCTTTGACAGATGGGATATGACGTTTTCTCGAACTATTTCATCTTCAATTTGCGCAAAAGTTCTGTTGAATTGAATGTTGTTGACCGTTGATCGTCCTTGTCGTGTGCTGCTCATCAAAAACAAAAAACAGAGATAGATAATGCGGTGCAAAACGAGTGAGAAAAGGAGATACCACGAGTCGAAATTGCAAAGCCCACTTAAATCATCAACACCAATTTCGTCGGCTTCTCCCCTTTCCAAATGAATGACAATGAACAAAAAGAAAAAAAAGAAGCGCGATTAGAATAAGCAAAGAGAGAGAGAGAGGGGATGACTGCAGCAGCAGCAGCAGCAGCAAGGACTAATCAATTTTTGTATCGGAACTGCTCCATTAACGCTTCCTGATTCGGTGCGTTTCGTTTTGTTCAATTTCACTTTGAATTCAATTACAACACGCATCCTACGAACGCTGTAAACGCATCCATTAACGAATCAAAACGCCGTTGAACTGCGCCAAAAAAACAAATGATACGACAATGACACACGTCAAATACTTTGACGTATATGAAGAAAGGTGCGCGTGTAGAGCCTCGAGGAACACCATTTGTCACCGTCGTGGCACGTTGCGCAATTAAAAACGTACTACGAGAGGCAAATTGCCGACCAATTATGTAATCGAGGAACGAAACGAAACAAAACGACGACGAAACAAACGCCGCCGCATCCTTCATTTGTTTTCGCTTCGCCTGCTCGGCGTGTATCATTAATTCGTTTCCACTGTTTCACGTGTTCGTTTAACGCACTTTGAAAACTTGCAAAAAAAAACACCGAAAATCTCGAATCGAAAACTGAACAACCTAATTACGATTACACAGGTTTTTTTGTTTTCAAAACGGACAAACGGAGGCACGTCACACACGGAATGATATCAAACGAACGTCGTAATCATTCAATTCATCGCTAATTTCGGTCTTATCTCTCCTTTCTCGGTCTTCCCTAATTCGCAATTTCCACGGACAACCTTGGCGATTCCCCTGAAACGGGAGCACAAAACAACGAAAAAAACACTTGAGTTTAAGGCAAATTCCTAATATTACAGTCTACTTCATCATTACGTAGTTTTGTAAACAAATATGATTGATGATTCATGAAAATACACAAAAATCAACTCGGTGTTCCTCGAGGATCTCAACTGGGTCTTGTATTATGCAAAATTTGCTGAATCCAATTATACCAGATGCGAATTAGTCACGAAATTTCGGTAAAAATTGGAAAACGACTAAGTTTATCGGGAGTGGAAATTCGACGATGATGTGTTTTTTTTGTAAATAAACTGCGAAAATTCAATATTTACTTACCTCGATTGATCGGTTTATGGAACGAATGATTCGACGTTTATTGCTTCTAAATAAGTAAGTGATAAAGTAAATAAATAGAGAAAATAGATAATCGTAAGACAATGAAACGTTATCAATTCGATAAACCGATAAATGCGAAAGTTATACAAATCCCATTGTCTTTGGATCTATTCAAATCGAACGAATTCGTCAAGTATTCAAATGCACCTTTAACATCGTGTATTTTGAGGAAAACACGTGTAATTTTTCTCATCAAAAAGTTAAAGGAATAAAGCAAAACAAAGTAGACTGATTCGATCGGAGGATTTCCTCAAGGCGACGTTCCAAGTCCTCTTTTGTCACGTCTAATCAACAGGTATCTAGATTATATTGAAAATGTATCAAAAACTGAACAATTTTAATGTGGATTTTTGTTAAAGAAAAACTTTTACAAATTTCTATTGGAATTTCCTCAAAGCGACGTTTTTGAATCCTGTTTAAACTTAATATCATTGTTTTTTTCACGTCTAATCGAACGTTATATTGATTTCAATATGAAATCGAAAAGAACTTGACGATTTTCATGCGAATTTTCAAAAGAAACGCAGTCTATTTCTACGATTTCCATTAGATGAGTTCCTCGAGGCAAGCTTCTAGGTCCTATTCGCACTTAATGTTAAACCACTTTGATCACCTTTAATGGGTTTGTTAAAACCAATTGCGATTCAATTGAAGAAATCATCATTATTTTTACACTCTCAGAAAAAAATGAATATTTTTTCTGCGAAATTCAAAGGTCGAAATTCGAAAACGACAAAAAAAAGAAACGTCAATTTGAACAAAACAACTTGTTAGTTTCAAGGTGTTTGGTTTTCGCAGATTTCCAATTTTTTTTCCTATATCGAAAATCATTGATTGAAATATAGTAAACTCACCAAATTTCGAAACTATTATCTTTCAATCATTCAAAAAAAAAGTAACTCTTATCGTTGATTAACATTTTGTTAACTACTAAACTAAACTAATTAACAAATTGCACAGATTTACACGCGAAAATCATCGATTAAACTGAACTTAATCAATACTTATTGCATACATCAAATTCACTAATTCGTGTGAAGTGCATCAGTTTAAACAGTTTGAAATTGAGATTTAACGCGCCGTTAAACCCATTTCACAGGTGAAATGCAATAAAACAAACGACTGTTAATAAACAAAACAACAAATAACGAAAACAAAAGACATTTCATGCAAATTTATGCCATCGACATCAATGCCACCCGTGCATTTTACATTTAACAAAACAACGACAACGACGACAAATAAAAGCGTAACGAAAACAAACAAATGAAACAAACGAAACGCAATCTTCTAACGTGCAGTGATTGTAATAGGTCAATGTCGAAATTCACGAAATTCGTTACGAGAGAATCGAGTCATCGTTGAAAACAAAAAAACAGCAAAAAAATAACAGGTACGGTTACTTGTAATTAATTGGTAAGATCGAAGTGTGCTTGAGAAAGAATATTAAAAAAAAAGACGAACGAAATCCCCCCATCTGAATGCGAACAAGTGAACGTTTGTTTTAGAAAGTACGGATTACGAACGAAACAGAAAAACAAAAAACGAAAATCGTACGCGTCATGTGGGGGATTACGGACAAATCGAGTTCACGCTGGTCATTTGAAAAGTCTGTGTGCGTAATTATTTCGAATTCAAAAGGTAAAAGGCAAACAATTTCTTCAGTTTTGTTTATAAAGTCCTTTCTTAAGACGGTTTCAAACAATACGTGATGTTACCCGCACTATGCGATTCATTGAAGATCTAAATGATCTCAGGGCTGCTTGTTACAAATGTTAAAGCTTTCCAAAGTTTTCTTCAGTTTCGTTTATAAAGTCCTCTCTTAAGCCGGTTTCTAATAATTCGTGAAGTTACTCGCACTATGCGAGTCATTGAAGATCTAAATGGTCTGAGGGCTGCTTGTTACAAATGTTAAAGTTTTCCAAAACTTTCTTCAGTTTCCTTCGATTCTAAAGTCCTCTCTTAAGCCGGTTTCAAACAATACGTGAAGTTACCCGGACTATGCGAGTCATCTAAATGTAAGTTGATTCCGACAAATAGATCGACTTTGAAGCTTCGTTCAATGCACGACGACATCACCCGAGTTATTTTCGCTTCGCTTTGCGTTTTTTTTTTCGCTTCGCTTTGCGTTCTCAATGTCGGCGTGTCCAGGTACCCCAAAGGACGGACGTGGAAGAAAATATGTGCCGTGTCGACATTCTGACGGACGCACGTCCCGACATGCAAATTCGAATTCGGACGGACGAAAACGAATACCAATTTCGAGTTCATTTCATATCGATTTGGCATTCATTTTTTGGTAACAAATGTAACGACAAAAGTATGAGAAATTAATGCAGACAACGAATCGTCATTACCACATCAAGTCGACTAATTGTTTCGAAACAGTTGCATCATTTGCATACTCATCAGCCAACTGTTTTGTATTCAATCATATTTTCGACGATCTTGTTTCGACTAGCAATTGTTTCATAAACTGCTTCAGTTTGTCTTTTTACAGTTTCGATTACAAAGTGACAATTGGATTTAAGTTGGTAACATGTAAATTTGATTGATTGGATTGCATAGCTAGCAATTGTTTCATAAACTGCTTCAGTTTGTATCTTGACAGTTTCCACGAATTGCAAAGTGACAATTGGATTTAAGTTGGTAACATGCAAATTAGAATGATTAGTGTTTCGGTGTTGCGAAACTAGATGTCTCTGTGGTACCAGAGCGAGCGCCGATTACGTGGCAGCAGGATACCCGCACCGGATTGGGATGCAAATCGTGTGCGTAATTGTTATTATTTGAAATTTATAAAAAGCGGACGTGCTCGTAGCAGCAGATTTTATTAGTCCACTCAACGACGTGAATACTAAGTGGATGATGATGATGATGAGCGGACGAGTGGGGTTAGCAGATGGACACGACACGCTCTGATGGTCGCTTGTTTTTCGTTTGCGCAAATTGTTTGCACAGCCGCCTAGGGTAACTTTTCGTGTTTCAATGATGATGATATGATGATTTGATGATGATCCCGGTGCTAATGTTTCCTGCAAGGAGGAAGCAGTTCATTCTCGAAAATTTTTCGACCTTGCCAATACTCATACGTATTCGACCTTTGGATGCGTTGAATTTCATCCGAACGCACTAACAGAACACTATGTGAATCTGTATGATTGAGTAACTAAGAATGCATAGAGTTATTTAACGTAACGAAAGTAATGAGTTTTTCTTCGTTTTTTTATATTAAATAAGGAAAACTAAGACCTGATTCTCTTTGTGAATCTGAGTTCTGAGAACAATGGTTCATATTTCATAACTTCTTAAGGTGTATTTCTTCCTTCAAGTGTGGAAATTCTAAGCAAGTTCTGTTCACAGCAAGTATCTATGGTTAGTTATAGTGCACATTATTTGTGAGAAGACGAAACTGTTGTATGCGAAAAACTACTTTCTTGTAACTAATTGCTGAAGAAGTAATGGATTTGTTAGGAAACGAAGGTGATTCGTGAATATTCGTATCTGTATTCGAAAATTGTATAACCAATAAAGGTACATAAGATGTTGGTTTGGTGGTCTGAAATCGTGATGAAAGTTTGATTAAAACTGAAGGCAATAGATTTGTTCTGAAACGAAGGTTTCGTAGATTCGAATCTCAACTGAAATTCAACGTTTGATAAACTCTGAAAGGCTTAATTTATCATGAATAATAATTATAGCTTCTTTTTTGGTGATAAGATGTTGGTTTGGTGGTCTAAAATCGTGACAAAAGTTTGAAACACAAATAGTTTAAGACAATAAATTTGTTCTGAAACTAAGTTGTTTTTTGCTTGATAAAGCCTGAAATCCATACTTTATCATTAAAAGAAACTGTTTCTTTGTTTATTAGGGAGAAAACGATGCTTTTGCAGATTGAAATTGTGATGAAAGTTTGATAAACGTCCAAGAGACATCATCCTGTTTACGCCAGTCACGTTCGTTAACGTAGTGAAACGTAGATAAAACTTATGACCTAGATACACAAAAATTTCATATTATTTTGACAAAAAATAAAAAAATCCGCACTGTACGAGGCTGTACGAATAATCCGCACTGTACGAGGCTGTACGAATAATCCGCACTGTACGAGGCTAGTATGAAACTAATGAATATTTCGAATACATTTCGGAGTTCAAAGATCTTTTCAAGAAAGAGACGTGGGCGAACGAAGTGGATAGGAACCAAGCGATGTTTGATTTATGTTCTTATAAATTTCTCGAGAATTCCAGGTGCGTCATCAACAAGGAAACTAACGAAGCTAATTCGTTACTTTTTTTTGTTCATATTAATCAATAAATTATCGTAATTCATCGAATCAAGTATAAGAACAAGAAAAAAAGAACGTATTCAATTAAGTGGTAATTAATTGATATGTAAATTGACAATTAATTAAGAACTGTCACTTCATAAAAACATCAAGTTACCTAATAGAAAACAAAACAAAATTAATGAAAAACAAAAAGAAGCACGTATTAATTAAGAATTGACAAGTTATAAAACATCAAGTTACCTAATAGAAAACAAAACTAAAAAAAAGCACGGATTAATTAAGAACTGTCACTTCATCAAATCGAGTTACCTCATAGAAACCAGAACAAAATGAATCAGAAACAAGAAGAAGCACGGATTAATTAAGAACTGTCAAATCATGAAACATCAAGTTATCTAACAGAAAACAAAACAAAAGGTATGAAAAACAAAAAATAAGCACAGATTAATGAAGAACTGTCAAATCCTAATATATCAAGTTACCTAATAGAAAACTAAACAAAATGTATTAGAAAACATCAAAGAAGCACGGCTTAATTAAGAACTGTCAAATCATAAAACATCAAGTTACCTAATAGAAAACAAAACAAAAGGTATTAGAAAACATCAAAGAAGCACGGATCAATTAAGAACTGTCAAATCATGGAACATCAAGTTACCTAATAGAAAACAAAACAAAAGGTATTAGAAAACAAAAAGAAGCACGGATCAATTAAGAACTGTCAAATCATACAACATCAAGATACCTAATAGAAAACAAAAAAGTAGCACGAATTAACTAATAACTGTCAAATCGTAAAAATCAAGTTAACTAATGAAAAACAAAGTTTATTAGAAACGAAGAATTAAGCACGCAGCAATTAGATAATCACTGTGTGCGTGATGCATAATGCATGAGGCGCTTTCATTTGAAACGAGTGAAACTGTTTGCAGTATCCAAGTTTTCCTGCATCAATGCAACAAACACTGATTTCTTCTTGCACTTGTAAAGCGAACTATAAGAAAAGCAACAAAAAAAAAAGAGTGTACAGCATAAGAATCTACACTTGTTGATGATGAGATCAGACGAGAAAGAAAACGATTTCTAAAAGAGAAAAATAATAATTAAAATCTCGGTAATCTGATCTGTGTAGGGGATTCGGTTAACGAACTCGTTCACTCGATCACTCCTCAAGTCACAAGTTCATTAACGAGGCACGATAATGTATGCATTGGATTTGTGGAGATTCTGTGTGATCTGTTTGTAAGACGATTTCGAAACACCATTTCCACACTCACTTCTCCTTTCTCGCTCACTTGCACTCACTTCGTCGGATTACGCAACGAATCTATACTTCATTTACGGTCAGAAGAATCGGTAAAATCACACCAATCAACACCTAGTTCTTCACGCACGTGCAGTCGGGGAATTCACGAAGACGTTCGGTCTCGGCACAAGACACAGTTAATTACTACTTAAGTCTAATTACCGTTTACACTAATTACTTGATTACATGTTCGTTTAAAAAAAATAACAATTACAGCTTCGAAACAGAATACATTTCAAGTACACTCAGTCTAATACTCAACATCATGTTTGACTATACTTAACTTTAATTGAAAACAACATCAATTCATTATCTAACTGTGTAATTTGCAATTATTACAAAAACTAATTGCTACATGCTAAATAATAACCATATTCGAAACGTCATCTCTTGGAGAAATTACGTAACGATTACACGTCTTGTTTCGTCATTGAAAACACAATTGTTTTTCCAAAGCCTAAACGATTATTTTTATCGTTGCCCAGTTGTATCTAAAACAATTGAATTCTCGTTAACTACATGTGTAATTAGTTAATTAAGGAATCAAGTTTTGAAAAAAAGTTACTTAAAAATTCAATTGTTAAAATTGATCGTAGCGCCATCTTTCGGAGTGATAGTAAGTAATGACAATTACTTTTACGTCCGTAATAAGAATCAACTCTACACAAAAGTGTAAAAACTGTAACTAGTTAAGGACTCAAGTTTTGAAAAAAAAAGTTACTTAGAAATTCAATTGTTAAAATCATCTTTTGGAGTGACAATAAGTAATGTCAATTACGTTTACGTCCGTAATGAGGATAAACTCTACACAAATGTGTAAAAACTGTAATTAGTTAGTTAAGGACTCAAGTTTTGAAAAAAAGTTACTTAGAAATTCAATTGTAAAAATCGATTGTAACGCCATCTATCGGAGTGACAGTAAGTAATGACAATTACGTTTACATCCTTAATGAGAATGCACTCTACACAAATGAGTACATTTAAACACGTTTACTAACTTTTGTTGTGCAATTAACTGCATTTACTAAGTTGTTTCGAGTTAAAGCTAATTAATTAGGTCATTCTTCGACAATCCTGTAAACAGGTAACAGTAAGTTATTACATAAAATGATGTTTGTTTCCTTCGTCAAAGTCTATATTTAGCGTTTTTCCAACGCCCGGTGCTAACTAAAGTGTTTGGTACGCACGGCAAAAGTCGCGAATTAAGTAGACAATTGTATGACCGAGGTGTCTGCATGAATTCAATGGTCCCGATTGATTATCACCAAGACGACACACAATGTTTGCTTTTGGCTCCTAATTGTCATAGAAACACGATCGACGACAACAAAAGAAGAAAAAATATGAACGACGACGGTCGACATCACAGCCTCCTTCTTCCTCTCCATCTCCATCTGATCGCAGGCAGCACTCGACGGAGGGCGGACGTCCACCGATCTCGAAATCGATTACATAACTAGTTACAAATACAAAAGTTTAAGTAAAGTAAAGCAAAAGTTTAAGTAAAGTAAAGTTTGCTTGATTGATGAAATGGTGCTGGAGAATGTGAACTCGACCTTCAACACGTACTGGAGGAGAAGGTCCACCAAGATCGACGGAAACGGCTTCATTTTTCCACTCGTCAAGTAAGTCAACAGTTTACGAAACTCAACTCAAGTTGCGAAGAGTTAAAGATACTTTAGCATTGATCTTTATGCATTAAGTAGCATTAAAAAACGACTTACAAGCATACTTTGTTAAGTGAACTAAGCTGAAAGATTGAAACATACTTTAACTTTGATATTTGAACGACTTAATACAGTAATAAGTAAAGCAAAAAGCAATGGAGTAAACTACTTTTACCTACTTTGTCAAGTAACTATTGTAACTAAGTTATAATAATTACATATAGTAGTATTATAAGAAATAAGTAACATTTGGATGAATGAAACAGTATTATAAGTGATAGATTCATTATCAAGTGAACTAAGCTGAAAGATTGCAACACACTTTAACATTGATTTATAAACGTGTCACTACAATGAGTAAGCAAAAAAAAGGTTTAGTAAACTAATTACTTATCAAGTGAACTAAGCTGAAAGATTGAAACACACTTTAGCATTGATTTGTGAACGTCTTACTACAATAAGTAAGCAAACAGAAAACGATTAAGTAAACAAATTTCTTACTTTATCAACTAAGTTCTAATAATTACATAAGAAATATGAAAGAAAGTAAGAACTAAGCAACATTCGGATGATAGAAACAGAATTATAAGTGATAGACTTAGTCAACGAATAGTTTACTGAACTACAAAACTAATTCAATAACGATACATAATCAAGTGAACTAAGTTGAAAGATTGAAACACACTATAACATTGATTACTACAATAAGTAAGCAAAAAACGATTAAGTAAACTAATTACCTACTTAGTCAACTAAGTTGATATATAGTTCACACGATAACAAATAAGATAATGATTAAAACTTATTACTTGATTTAATCAACAACAAGAAAGCGTGGAGAACGTGTTAAATCCAACTTATATAGTCCACTTAGTTACTAAGTGCAAATCGAAAGTGTAAACATAAATCACAAGTTCTCTTAATAAACAAAATTATAAGTTAATATGAGCTAACATCTGACCAATCTTCATATTCAGTAGTAGAATCTAAATCGAATTAGTAAACTAAATAGAGAATAGATTTTAATTACTGTATACTAACTTTGAAATTAATTTCTATTAAATCTACTTACTAAAAATCAAGAGTGCTCAAACGTTGTACCAACGTCAAAAAACAAAACAAAAAACATGTGAACGTAAAAGCGAGATATCTTTACGACGTTCTCCACTAAATCTCTTTAATACGTTAACGACAATCTTATCTGAAAGTAATCGCTGATTATCAAGTCTACTATTAATTACGTCTATGATTAATTAGTCTATGAGTAACAAGTTTTGTATGTAAATGGAATGAATGTAGATACGAACGAACACTTTGGAAGCAATTGTTGAGACACGAATCTATGAAATTAACGCAATTGTATTCGAAATTATCAAGTGTAGTTACGTAACGGAACTGTCAATTGACAGACGTCACGATAAAATGATCAATTCGATATGTATCCGACCAGTTTTACGTCGTTGATCGACAAAAAGAAAATCACCTGTCAAACTGTCATTTGACGTGACGCCATCTATTGCGCTTCTCTCGGAACTACGTCGAAATCAAGACCAATTCCTTGCGTGGAAACAAGAACGAACATTTAAGGTCCATTTGAGAAATCAGTTTCTCGACCGGATGCCATCAATATTTCGCAAATTGGATAAGAAAAACAGTTTCCTCTTTAAATCTTTCGTTTCGATTCAACTAAATCTGCAAGGAGCATCGTCTTCTTTGACAAATGCGACGACAAAGTGCAAGTTAATTCGATTAGAGCGGATCCAAATTGGCCATGGGAACTACACCCACCACACTCGTTCACTTCATCTTCTCTCTGATAGGAGAGGACGAGTCCCTTTTCGACGAGGAATTGTGATGATTTTCGCCTTCCATTCGCGAATGCGACCTCAATTTTTGATTACATATTGAGCCAATTTCGTTCGTCTACTTCGTACGAATAATAGAGAGATTTCAAGAGTAACAAGGTGGGAAACGGGCAATTTTCCTCTTTACACGTTACCATTATCACTTTCCTTGATAAACCCACTAAATCTGTCCGTCTGCATCCTCCTTTACGTGTACTTGAGCTACGTTTTTTTTTTTGTCTGGAAATCCGTCGTCTCGCAAATCCTTGTAACAGAAAGATTACACATTTTTGTTTAAACATTACTCAATTACAACAACAGCAACAAAACGCAAACATCTATAGAAAATATAACAAAAAAACAAATATAATTAAAATAATTAGTAGTAATTATAGTTAATTAATCTCTTAAGAACAGAATACCTTTTCTCAAATCGTTTTTAACACGAAATGTGCAACGTTCCACGCCTCATTAGTTAGACGTTAATTGCGCTTCTTTTGACGCATAACCATGGTTACGTAACGTCAATCAATTGTTGATCTTTCGCTTCGTTTTACGTCAATCTCGATTAACCATTCAGATACGTCATTTTGTTTTATTCCAAAGCCTTCTCGATCATTAAGAAATCATTAGAAATAATTGAATTATTGCATACATGTTGCTCAAATTTCGCAGTAAAACCAATCTAACTAAAAACAACCATAAGTACTGAATCTAATTACTATTCATTATAGTAAATTTGTTATGTAGAAAAAAACAGATATTTGTGGTACAAATACACCCATACCTCGTTTTACAGCCTCGAAACTTGGCCGCAAAGCGAAAAGCCGTATAAGGAATCAATTATTGCGCTTGCGCAAGATTGGCAACATGTAGATATACATCGACATCGGATGCCGTTATAGAGAAACACTTTAGGCCGTAAATCGAAAAAGTGCCTTAATTGAAGAGAGCCGTTATAGCGAGGTATGGGTGCATAATTAAAAGGTTTCAGTCTAATTACAAGTAAATTTGTTGAAAACAGATATTTGAAGTGTGAGAACAGTTTTTCAGACGAAACATTCAAGGTTCTCCACACTTCATTGATTCACACTTAATTTATTAATAATTACGCTTCTTTTCATATATAACCATGGTTACGTAACACGTTTCATTTTACGATACGTCCTTTTTTTGTTGTTATTCCAAAGCCAACTTGAAAATAATTGAGGACGAAGCCGAAACTATTGCGTAAAACCAGCTCAAATTTCGCAGTTTCGTCCAGAAAAAAAAAGAATCAACCTACATAAAAAAAGGATCAATTATTTTCGAAAAGGCGTAAACACGTTCCGGATATTATGACAAACACCTGCACAAACAATCAACGAAAATTTCACAACAAAACGCAAAAATATCTGTTTCTTTTTTTCTCTCTTATTGTTTCCATTATTCGCCTAATAATCAAAATAACTGCAGGTCACAACAATTTAGATTGTCGGTTTTGTTCGTTATGTTCAAAATCGTTAATTGTTACTAGTTTTTTTTTTGGTGTTATTCTCTCATTCACACGTATCGTTCATTCATTCACACGTTATTTACTATGAAGAAAAAAAACGTAATTATCCGTTGCCCGGAAACTATTGTTATTAGCGACGACGATTACATTCATCGCAAATCAACAACAACAAACAAATGAAGATCAATTTCGGTGATTCCGATACGAAACGGAAGTCGTCCATCTGTCCGAATTGCTTGTGAAACGATGAACGGAACAACAATATTCCATTTTTACATTCATTGAATCGACAACAATTGTTAATTACTAGATGAATCTACAGTTGTTTTTTTCGCCTCGTTACAAGATTAGTTGGCATTACGTGTAACAGCCATCATCATTTCACGTAATGGTAACCAGATCAAATTGTTTATTCGAAGAATCTAGGGTTTTTCGTCTCGTTACAAGATAGGTTGGTAACAATTGTTGTTATTACACGTAATACCAACCAATAATACCAATGTCAAAAAAGATATTAAGTTTTCTCATGGAATTAATCTTTTCGTTACAAGATTGGTTGGTAACAATTGCTGTTATTACACGTAATACCAACCAATTCAAACAACAAATTAAGTGCAAATTGATAACTCGCTCTTTTCTGAACAACAATATTCCGTTTTTACATTCATTGAATCGACAACAATTGTTAATTACTAGATGAATCTACAGTTGTTTTTTTCGTCTCGTTACAAGGATTAGTTGGCATTACGTGTAACAGCCATCATCGTTTCACGTAATGCCAACCAGATCAACTTGTTTCTTCTCGTTACAAGATTACTATTACTTACACGTAATACCAACCAATTCAAAATGATGATCGCTCTTTTCTGAACAACAATCTTCCGTTTTTACATTCATTGAATTAACAACTATTTTTGATTATTGGAAGAATCTAAGGTATTTCGTCTCGTTACAAGATTGGTTGGTAACAATTGTTGTTATTACACGTAATACCAACCAATAATACCAATGTCAAAAAAGGATATTAAGTTTTCTCATGGAATTAATCTTTTCGTTACAAGATTGGTTGGTGACAATTGCTGTTATTACACGTAATACCAACCAATTCAAACAACAAATTAAGTGCAAATTGATAACTCGCTCTTTTCTGAACAACAATATTCCGTTTTTACATTCATTGAATCGACAACAATTGTTAATTACTAGATGAATCTACAGTTGTTTTTTTCGTCTCGTTACAAGGATTAGTTGGCATTACGTGTAACAGCCATCATCGTTTCACGTAATGCCAACCAGATCAACTTGTTTCTTCTCGTTACAAGATTACTATTACTTACACGTAATACCAACCAATTCAAAATGATGATCGCTCTTTTCTGAACAACAATCTTCCGTTTTTACATTCATTGAATTAACAACTATTTTTGATTATTGGAAGAATCTAAGGTATTTCGTCTCGTTACAAGATTGGTTGGTAACAATTGTTGTTATTGCACGTAATACCAACCAATAATACCAATGTCAAAAAAATAAGTTTTCTCATGGAATTAATCATTTCGTTACAAGATTGTTTGGTAACAATTGCAGTTATTACACGTAATACCAATTCAAATAACAAATTAAGTGCAAATTGATAACGCGCTCTTTTCTGAACAACAATATTCCGTTTTTACATTCATTGAATTAACAATATTTGTTAATTATTCGAAGAATTTAGGGTTTCTCTTTTCGTTGCTAGATTTGTTGGTAACACTTGCTATTATTGCACGTAATACCAACCAATAATATCTATGTCAACAAAAATATTAAGTTTTCTCATGGAATTAATCTTTTCGTTACAAGATTGGTTGGTAACAACTGCAGTTATTACAGGCAATACCAACCAATTCAGATGATCTCATCTCATTACAAGATCGGTTGGTAACAATTACCAATCGTTACACGTAACACAAACTAATCAAAAAGTCCAATAGATGGCGTCAAATTTGATTAACTTTCAACCCGATATTTCTCAAATTGAAATTGAAATTCACGAAACATAGCGTTAATTATATGTTGTTATCGGCGATTAATCATCGAGAGTTGCCGAACAAAACAACGTTCCGAATGCGCATAATTAGTATTAGCGGTAAGTAGGCTGCGATCATCGGAATGCAAATCAATTCGCCGGACACACATGTCCATAACGATTACCACCGTGTTTCTTTTCTATTTCCTTGATTCTCTCCTGCTCTCGCATTTTCAAGTCACGGCTCGGATGAATTATTCAAGGCATTTGCATAACAAGAGCCGATCTTATTTAAGGTGACACCCGAATGATTTATCATCGAATGCCGAGCGACGCATAAAAATCTAATTTAAATATTCATAATTTAGTTATATGTTTTCTTTTCTTTTTTTAAATTTTGTTACGACAAACGTGGGCTGCATATTTCTCGTCTCGTCAATAAACAACAACAATAAAGTCATGAAAGAGATTTACAATTTGATTCACTAATTATTTCCAAAATTTCAATCTATCAATTCTCTTAGTTTCAATTGTATTATCCTTAAATGTATTTGAACTATCTTAGGGCTTTTTCCATCACGCTAAAATATCAGTTGGTATTACGTAAACAACAACAGCAACGAAACTTTGAAAGATCTGAAAACATGGTGAATGCATTAAACGTATAAACTAAGCTTAATCCATTGAAAAT
Source organism: Nicrophorus orbicollis (assembly GCA_018845635.1). NCBI lineage: Eukaryota > Metazoa > Arthropoda > Insecta > Coleoptera > Silphidae > Nicrophorus > Nicrophorus orbicollis. The sequence goes on along the minus strand of JAFMTC010001814.1, from coordinate 2,676 downwards.
AGATGGTTTAGAAATCTTACCTTAACAGACCTAAATAATTAATCTGAGTAAGACAACTTTACTTGAATTAATTTTAAACGTAGTTGATCATTTGAAACATCTTAGTGGTTTTTTTTTCAATGTTGTGAAAGGATCAGTTGGTACTATGTTAACCCTTAACTGTTGAACATTGGTACAGACCACCTGAACTAATTAGTCTCAGTTAGACAACTTTACTTGCGTTATTTTCAAACATTTGAAACATCTCATAAGTTTTTCTATCTGCGCCAAAAGATCAGTTAGTATTACGTAAATAACGAAGCTTCGAAAGGTCTTAAAGGATGGCAAATGCACATCTTAATTTAGCTGTTGATCAATTCTGCAAACCACCTGAACTAATTAGTCTGAGCTAGGCAACTTTACTTGCATTACTTTTAAACATTTGAAACATCTAAAGACTTTTTCTATCTCACCAAAAGATCAATTAGTATTACGTAAACCATAACTATTGATCATTGCTGCAGATTACATGGACTAATTAGTCTCAGTTAGACAACTTTCCTTGCGTTATTTTCAAACATATGAAACATCTCATAACTTTTTCTATCTGCGCCAAAAGATCAGTTAGTATTACGTAAAGAACGAAGTTTCGAAAGGTCTTAAAGGATGGCAAATGCACATCTTAATTTAGCTGTAGATCAATTCTGCAAACCACCTGAACTAATTAGTCGGTGTTAGGCAACTTTACTTGCATTACTTTTAAACATTTGAAACATCTAAAGACGTTTTCTATCTCGTCAAAAGATCAATTAGTATTACGTAAACAACGAAGCATCGAAAGCTCTCAAAGGATGGCGAATGCTAATCTTACTTGAAGTGTTGATCATAGTTGCAAAGACCACCTGAACTAGTTGGTCTAAGTTAGGCAACTTTACTTGCATTACTTTTGAACATTTGAAACATCTCACGGCTTTTTCCATCTCGCCAAAAGATCAGTTAGTATTACGTAAAGAACGAAGCTCTCGAATGCAAATCTCACCTCAACTGTTGATCATTGTTGCAGACCACCCGAAGAGTACCTCTACGACGACAGCTGCGACGGTTCTGGAGATGGAGACGAGATCTACATGAAGCCGAGGAGGCAGCAATGGTCCAACAAGCTGCAATTCGTGCTGGCTTGCGTCGGGTACAGCGTAGGCCTCGGATCCGTCTGGAGGTTTCCCTATCTGTGCTACAAGAGCGGCGGAGGTAAGTCTTCAGCGCCGACCTTCAAAACGAATATATGCAGAGAATAGAGCAAAACTGAGAAAGAAAGCAAGAAAACCTTACCGTAATTGCAGCAGCAGATTTGGGTCAATCGGTCTGATTTATGCTCGTTCCACGAACAGATTAGACTCAGAGGAATACAAATATCCACGATTTCCATCTCATTATCCTCCAAACTATTCCTAGAATGATAACTTAACAAAGTTATTACAAACAATTAGCTTTAAACAAAATAAACTCCAAATTACTTTCAAAGTCTTCACCATTAGTTTCTCAAATTTCAACAACAATCTTAACAAATTCATCACTTTACGTTACAAAAATCATTGCAATCATCATGAAAATTCGTAAAAAGAAGCAATAAAACTTCATTATTACTTCTAAAAAAAACTAATTAAACAAAACTTAAGTTAACAAAACGATTCTTGACTAAATACGCAAAAAATAAAGACGAATACTTTCCACATAAACTAATTAACAATCAAAATTGAAACTTCCATTTCCTCCATTTGAAAAAAACAAATTGCATAATGCAGTTTACGTAACTCGATACAGCATTAACACGTAATCCGATAGGCGATTAGGAGGCTGTGCTTTTCATGCGATACGAAAATTGTTTTGAAGGATTTTCCGTATGTTTTTGTTTTGTTTGATCATTAACACTTTAACCGTATTTCATTACGACGTTGTACGAAAATTGAAAACAATTAACTACTTTATCACGTAATAATTTGGAATCATTAAGTAAACCATGGAAATGAACGTCAATTATTTTTTTTTCAATATGGATGCACGGAATGTCATTTCGTTGATGAAGATGTGAATGATATTTAGATGAATCTACGAAACTAAGGTTATGCAATTTTCACTTACCGATTTTCCGAGACTTTTCCCTCGATTTTTCTACTAATTATTCGTGAAAACAACACAAAATATACCAAAGAAATGTACAAATTGAACTGTTGAAAACATTGATAATAACAACGTGTTACGTAACTATGGGAACTAACGAATTTCGAAAGAGTCACCAACCAAACAATAATGAAATCACTACTAATTACAGTGATTGAAATGCATGGAACTATTATTAAATAATTTCCTATTTCTTCGTGCAGGAGTCTTTCTGATCCCTTACTTGATAATCATGATCATCTGCGGAGTGCCGATGCTCTACATGGAACTAGCTGTCGGCCAGTTCACTGGAAGAGGACCGATAGGAGCATTGGGACAACTGTGTCCACTATTCAAAGGTAAAGTAAACGATCCCAACCCTTAACACGATACTTACTTGATAACGCCTCCTAGTAGAAAAAATGACAATTTCAATTTGACAGAAAAAGCAGCACCTTCACACTTTTGCTTATATCTCGAAAACTAAACACGATAAATTAATAGTTAAGCACTCAAATTAAAGCTAAATGTTGAGGCTTT
>JAFMTC010001806.1:394487-409019 GCA_018845635.1 Nicrophorus orbicollis | reverse complement strand
TAATTTTTCATTTCTTCAACTTTGACTGCGAATTGCAGCTAAAGACTTGGTCCTCTTGTAAACTATGCAACTTTGCCTTATACTTGCAAATATGGAATGGCACTATGACCTATTAGATAAAAAGATAATAGCAAATTTAACCAAAATATAGTCCATAATGATATATAAATTTAAAAATTGTATTCTATATGTTTTCAATGCAAGGTTTAGTTTATTTGGTTACCTATATACGTACAATGACGTGTATTACTTCTGACAACTTGTCAAAAGTTTTCAAAACAACATAACCTAGTTGCAATCACTCAATAGAAAAAACGAAGATGGGGCAGATTGATGCTGATTTCAATACTCATCTATTACAAAAGTTTGTGGATGAGAACAGAGACAGTTTATCGGATCACGAGAAATGCAAGCAGCTCCATCAGAATCTACTAGATAAATTGAACGCGATCAAAGCACAAGTAATTAAGTGGCAAATTAACATCGCCGCACTTTTATTGAAGTTATTAACTCTTCCAGTTAGATTTAAAGAATGAGGAGTCTACAATCAAACAGACAGTGGACAAACTTGATTCCACTGTGGAAAGTATTAATGAGTCACTGGACGAATCTGAGATATTGACAAAAGAAATTGAGCAGAATCTGGATGAGATGGATGCAATGAGGAAAGATGTCCAGAAGAAAATGAATGATCTGCATGAGACAGAAACAGCTGTTCAATATATGAAAGTAGTTCAGAGAGTTGAAGCCCTTAGGTGATTAAGCTTAAAATTGTTATGTAGATTTTTTAATTCTATTCATTTTGTAGTGCTGATTTGGAAAAGGAATACAATGGGAAAGATGATGAAAGTTGCATCACACTGTTTGTTAATTTATGTGAGATTAGCAGGAATTTGATAGACTCAACTGCTTGCAATTTGAAGAACTATATAAAGGAAACTATCATTTACTGGCACAACATTCTAAGAGATAAATTGGTTGTGTAAGTATTTCCTTTGATGGAATATTGAAGAGTGGATTGAAAATGTTTGTTTTTGTTAGAGATTTTGATGAAGTTCTGAAAGCGCTGAAATGGCCTTTTGTCAGCGAAAACTTTTCTTTGCAGCCACCTTCACAAGCGAATATTCAGAAACTGCTATTGTTGGCTGAATATTTGCTGCAAATTGAGTTGCCCGACGAAAGCTTAACACCTGTGATCACTTCAGCTCTTCTCTCCGACTTTCCTCCGCTTTGTTTACCCATAAACTACTTGGTCGTTCCGCTGAAGAAACGATTCATTTACCACTTTTATGGGGGACGGCAAACGAATAGAGTCGATAAACCCGAATGGTATTTCACGCAAATCTTGTCGTGGACCAGAGATCACATAGATTTCGTTTCCAAATGGATTCAACCAGTTATTGATAAATTGGGATTACATCATATTGATGCAAAGGTGCATTCGCAAATTTGTCACTGTGCGTAATAATTGTAATCAATTTATTAATTTTAGTTGGAGTTTATGCGTGGTTTAGTACAATTGGCTGTGGAGAAATTGCATTCAGAGTTACCTAATCTGCAATTCGACGATTTCACCTTCTCGCATTGTATCGACGAGGCTCTAGGTTTCGATAAGGAGCTTAGAGAGACGTTTTCATATCCTTCAACGCAACCCAGCATTTTGGCTGTGCTAACCCAAGTACAAGTCTTTGTTAAGTGGCTTTCCATGGAGAAGAAATGTAGGATTATTGGAAAGTTAATTTCATTGTTTTATTATGAAATTTCCAGATGCTATTGAAAAGATGGATGCGATGCTCTCTCCAACTGCTATGGACATCTTCGAGCCTCTAATCAGCGAAGGTGATGAGCTTAAAGTTAGCAGCTGTGCCGATACCTTCATAACTCTTCTCCAAACTATAACGGAACGCTATGAATCGTTACCGCAGCCGGGTCATAGGCTTCAATTCCTTGAACTCCAGTTGGATCTGCTGGACGATTTCAGGATTCGCTTATTGCAGCTAGTCAACGCTGAAGAGGGAGACGTGGTGGAATCCAGGATCCCGATGATCGCAAATACAGCGTATTACGTGGAGAACGTCCTCATGGATTGGGGCGCGATGCTTGTAAACTATACCTCTATACGCAATGAGATCTAAGGAAGCTAATCATCAAGTTTTAGCACTATTTAGGTTTGTTTTACTACAAAAGTCAACTGGATGTAGAATTTACGGGTAGTCCGATTCCAGTGATGGATTTCGACGGAAGCCCAGACTTCGAAATGGAAACGGAAACAGTCTTCGCCGATACTCTTTCACTATACAGGCATATGCGAAAGGACTTACTATGTACACTTTCCGAGTCTGTTAATAGAGAGGCCAAGATGCGGAGCAGGGATTACAGACACGAAAGATGGTCGGCTATGGTCTACCATAAAGATATGAGAACTCTATCGTTAACACCAAGCGCTTGTCCGATTTTCGAAGTGTTAGCAAGGCGATTGCATCAGCTGCAGAAATCTTTAGCTAAAAAACTGTTCACGATTGTTTGGAGATTCGTTGCCCAACAATTGGACGTTTACTTATTCGAAGATTTGATTATGGAGAACCGGTTCAACGACGGCGGAGCCATGCAGTTAAAATACGATATGCAACGAAATTTGTTCCCGCTCTTCTCACAGTTTAGCGAGAAACCAGAGAACTACTTCACTAAGTAATTTCGTTCATGCAACATTGAAATTCTTACTAATTAATCATATTTCAGAGTCAAGGAATCGTGCGAATTATTGAACATTTCCAAAGGATCCGCTTTGCTTTTACGTGAAACGCTTTTAGCATTGGAAGGAGCAACGGGCGTTGAGGATCGAAGAGGACAAGCCTTGATGGAGGTGGGCGTAAACAATTTTTCACCGCAGATGTCAGTGGATATACTCAACAGGAGAACGGACATCACGGTCAATCGGATGGTCATCGATTGATCTGCCGAAATGTTTTAAAAGAAAAATATTTACGTACTAAATAAATTATATAATATATTCAACAAATCTAACTCCATCTGTAATGAGCGTAAGCCCTGTTTGCTTCGCACTGCCTATGTAAATCCTGCTTCCTCTTCACAACTCGCCCAGTGTTATTGGAGGCATCAATCAATTCATAAGCTAACTTCTCTGGGAAGTGGACAGTCTTCTCCTTGTCTGTTGCAGCCTCTATCAACCATTTCATTGACAAAAACTGTGACTTCTTCTCTGTGACAGGCACTGGCACCTGATACTTAACACCTCCCCTTTTGATCGGTGTCAGAAACAGCACAGGCTTGCAGTTTTCCACAGCCATGTGAAAAACTTCCCTTGGGTCCAACACAATCTTACTCTTATCTTCTTCTGTTTTAGCCTTGTGATACTTCTCCAATTGAGACCTCTTCACTTTCTCGAAAGTTTTACTAAGTAAATCCCTGGCCAGTGCTTTCCTGCCACTGTTCATAATGTAATTCGTGAAGAGCCTTATGTCATCATCATAGTAAATGGAGCAGGTTTGATCTACGAGAGCTGCCTTAGTTGGAATATGGGCCAACTTTTGTGCCTCCCCATTTTGGAAGAGCTCTACCTGAGCGTCTTTCTTAAAGATTGGATTGATGTAGTACGGTGGGTAGATGGACATTCCATTTTGCTGCACCACACTGCAATAACAAACAGTTTATAGGTTAAGTTCAAATTGAATGAATTATGAATGGGTTAAAACAGAGTTTTAGTGAAACTTTGTAGTTTTTAGTGATGGTTTTAAATGCGGTTTACCTTAGAGCAGCTAGTTTATTTGTTAATAATTGTACGCTTTTTAAATTGGCGAGCGTTTTCACCAGCGCCATTTTTGCCTGCTGCCAACTTTAATTGATTTAAGGTCAAATTTGAAGATTACTACCAATGCAAGGATAATGTGCTTAAAATACAAGAAGGCAACAATGAAAATTTTGTAATTTTCCGGTCGATTTTTTGCATGTATTATTTTATTTAATTGTTTTAAATGAACTTGTCATAAGTTGCAGCAATCTATTTTGAAGGTATTGTTGCTTTGATTTATGTGATTTGCATATGGACAGCACTGCCTTTCCCTTCCCAAAATAGTGCCGCATGCGCGTTCAAATCTATTTATCATACCTAGTGTCACTTGATTTTTGTGTAAATATATATGTATCTATATGTATATTGGTGTATATACATTGGTGTATGTAAGAGCTGTGGTATGTTGTGAATTTCGAGAGCAATAAACTTGCCTTTTTGAACCACAAAGCGCTACTTTCAAGAGAGTATTCTTCGAGAGAATCGCGCGAAATTTCCGTATCAGAACGGGTCCAATCCAATCCGCACGATATCACCACCACGAATAAAGAGCAAACCTGCAGAAAGATGCAGCAAACCGTGATGTTTTTATAGTGCTCAAGGAATTGCTTGGCATTTATTTTTTATGTTGGCGAATCAGTAGAGCCCAAGAACCTTCTTTTTTAGTCGCACAGCATTCTCTTCGAATTCTCCACGTACTTATTGGACGAAATATTGTTTTTCTTTGGCAAAATGGCAGATCAATCTGGCAACAACCCATCAAATGGTAAATAACCTGAATCAGAATAGACATATTAGTTACATTTAAAACGGAAGAAAGCGTTCGCAATCTGCGATCCTTGAATTGCGAGCTTTTGCATGGAATCGGCGTTGCTATCCAATTGGATTGCGGCGCTGCTTGCGACTCATTCCCTTCATTCTGTTTATAAGTAATTTCACTGATGTTTCTATTCGTGGGGAAGCAGTTACTAATTAGTATTTTGTTTAGTGCGTAGGAATGTTTTACGTATGGATATCCCCAGGCAACCATTGCATAGTACATTTGGTTTTAAGCCTCTGCCAGGCCAAAATAATACTGCCCCTAATATTACAGATCCTACCATCATGAACAACTCTAGGGCAAGTATGTTGTTGCCCAGGAATCCTTTAGAACTGCCTGCAGAGAAACTGAGAGCGTAAGTACTGTCTTATTCTACATATATATATGTATATTATATCATGTTTAACCCTTTCTACAAAACATTTCATTCTGCATTTTCACCTTTTCTCCCATAGCTTCAACGTAAAAGGCAAATATACAAGGTACTATATGCACATTATTCGAGTTTCTTTTTTCTTTACCTAGCTAGTATATTTCTCTAAACTGTAGGCTTTGAGTTAATATAATGAACTAAATCAGCACAAATTTAACAACATACAATTTCACAAAAAGGGAACAGTTCTTATTACAAAATGTATAATAAAGAATTAATCAGAATTTCCTATCAACCATCTGCTTGTTTCCAATCTTAACAATCAAATAATTACATAACTTTTAACATCCTTAGGAAGTAGCTATTATAATTTATTAATAATGTAATTGATTCTTAAAGTATGATCATCATTGTGTAATAACGTCGCATATTGACTTTCAATTATAAATTACATATTTTATTATGAATTGAGAGAAAACAAAGTTCAAGGTTTCACCTGAAATGTTTCGATATATCAGATTTTGTAGGAAATACTGAAATCTAAAAGAAATGATCTCCTTGAAACATTTATTTTTATATATTGAATATAAATAAGATTGAATTTAAAAATAATTCTTCTAAACATTTGTTTTACTTCATTTATATTTAGATGTTACCATATTATTTTATGAAAAAAACTAATTTTGTGTTATACTAACTTGTTTTTTTTTACTGATAATTAGAAATGTAAACTATTTTGAGATTTTTTTAATATAAATTGTTTGAACATCTAATTATGATAGATATTTGTTGAATTGAGTATTGATTGCCTGGTATGTGTAGTTTTAAGGAACCGAAGTTTAGAATCCCACACCAGATTCAGTCGACGGGGAAACTAAAGTTCAGCGAGAACGAAAAGTATGAGTTCACGTCGGAGGATTTGCAAGATCTTGGAGAGATCGGCAGAGGAGGTTTTGGGACTGTGAATAAAATGGTGCACAAGTCGTCGAATCATGAGTTGGCTGTAAAAAGAATCCGCTCAACTGTGGATGAGAAAGAGCAGAAACAGTTGTTGATGGATCTTGAGGTGGTCATGCGGAGCAACGAGTGTCCGTACATCGTGCAATTCTACGGTGCGCTCTTCAAGGAAGGCGACTGCTGGATCTGCATGGAAGTGATGGACACGTCTCTGGACAAGTTCTACAAGTTTATTTACGAGAAACTGAGCGACAGAATACCAGAAGCGATCATTGGGAAGATCACCGTCGCCACGGTGCTGGCACTCAACTATCTGAAGGAAGAGCTGAAGATCATCCATAGAGATGTGAAACCCAGCAACATCTTGCTGGACAAGCACGGGAATATCAAGCTATGTGATTTCGGGATTTCCGGACAGTTGGTGGATTCAATAGCTAAAACAAGAGACGCTGGTTGTAGACCATACATGGCGGTAAGTTCACGTTTCTTTTGTATTCTTGAAACTAAAATCTAACATTCTCTGTGATTCAGCCTGAAAGGATAGATCCGCAGGGGTGTCCAGGGTACGATGTTAGGAGCGACGTGTGGTCTTTGGGTATTACACTGATCGAAGTTGCCACCGGTCATTTCCCGTATCCGCGTTGGTCCAGCGTCTTCGACCAGTTGCATCAGGTTGTCAACGGGGAACCACCGCAGCTCTCCACCAATGGAAACACGTTTTCACAGGAATTCGTACAGTTCGTCAATACTTGGTAAATATCGGACGACATCGTGCGCACTTATTCTGACCGGTTGCGATTTCAGTTTGATCAAAGATGAAACGAAGAGACCAAAGTACAATAAACTTATGGAGATGCCCTTCATCCAGAAAGCGAACTCCACCAATATCGATGTGGCCGTTTACGTTTCGAAGATAATGGACGAAATGACCAATAATGGTGTGAGTGCTTTTACCACTAACCTTCAATGAAAGTACTTTCTCCCTCGCCTCGCGAGTGATTTCCAGCCCCCCGAAAGTTGAAACCACCAATGAGACATTCCTTATTTAGGCAAGAAAACATAATTATAGTGTATTATATAATTAGGGGAACGGAAGACACGAGAAAACAACAACTTACAACAACAAAAAAAACAAACTTCATTTGATCAAACGATGTGTGAAGAGAAACTTTCGTTATTTGTATCAGCGGTTCCGAAACGCGAATGGGAGCCTTGATAGATGGTGCTCGATTTATTTATTGTATTTATAGTGATGAGATGAACACACTCAAAAGAGAAAAATCCCTCTTGTTTAGGTCTGCGTACGTATTCGTATTTCTGTTTGTAACATTTCGTTTATCGACGGTCAATGATTGATAGTTAGCTAGATGCATTAATAACTTTTAAACTAAAATTATGTAAGTAGAGGGCAAGAAAATTAGTTAGGGAACCGCTGAATCGTAATAGTTATCATGTTTTCTTTCATATATATATATATATAAAAATATGTTTATTTCGTAATTCAATATTCCAACTATACGTCCCGAGATTGTATGTACATTTTTTTTTATAGAGCGCCATCTGTTCAAAAATAATGTTATATACGTCCCACTTTTGTTGTAGCAAAAGATTAAGAGACGATCGACAACAATATTTTAATTGCTGTATCTAACAATGGAGTCATTTTAGACGATTGCGATTGTATATATAAGAAAATATTAATAAAAAACTAATTAGTATTTGTTGTTACAGTTGGTACAATCTGAATCTTGTTTTTTGTTCTTGTTCTTTATAATCCCTAATTCCAGATGTTAACAAATTGTACATGATTAAGAAGTCGATCATTTACAAAGAAAATGTATAAGATTATTGAATATATCGATAAACTAATACTACTCTTGATAGATTCAATCTTAAACTTATAACAAAAACAAACTTTATATTAACAAAATAAAGTTAAGATAGAAATGAATGGAAAATCTGAAAGATTCCGAAGACAAAAATTAAATCAATTGTAAATAGATACTAATATATAAAGTTATATAATATCTATTTTAAAACAATTAGAAAACTATTTATCTTCAATTACATCATTAATATTTATGTAGTAAGAGGTGACATAAAAAAAATTGAAAGATTTAAAAACGAATTAATAACAGCTTATTTATTAAGTTTGTTATGCGGAAGCATACAATTGATAGTATAATCAATGAAGTGGAAATCTTGGACCATCTGAGTGACCCTCTTGAAATGTCTTTCGGTGTACGGTAAAGCAGACTCGATTGAGGCACTCAACCCAACGGGTCTAAAATCTCCGCTCTGCACCTCGTTAATCAGTATATTCAGAACCAACTGCGCCGCCTGGCAATTCCTGCTGTTCGTGTTCCAATCCAAGCAGCACTTCAGCAAAGACTCTTTGTGGTCGTTCCTTAGCTCTTTGATGGCATCGGACAGAGCGTTGTCGTTTTCCTTTAAAACACCCTGAATGATCTTCAAGACTTGGTACGGTTTCTCGAGTTTCAAAGCCAGTTTCAGCGCCTTAATCAAATTATTCTCGTGTATGTAGTTCTGCAGCTTCTGCTCCTCCAAGCTCAACTGCTCGGCTTCCTGAATTCTCTCGATTTTCTTGATTTCCGTAACATCTTTCCATTTGATGAGAGTAGAATCTGCACCACCCGACACTAGATTAGCCTCGCTTTTGTCAACGGCCAAAGCCCAAATTCTGGCCTCGTGTTCATCGAACGTCGATGTACATTCTCCGCTTTTGATGTCGAATAACTTTAGTAAACCGTCTGCTCCAGCAGAGATGATTTGTAAACCGCACGACAAAAATTCTACTCTCAAAACACTAGACTCGTGACCTTCTATAGTTTTGATACAGTTTAATTCTGTTACTGACCAAAGTTTGATTGTACAATCCGCTGACGACGACATTAGGACTTGATCGATTGGTGAGAATCGCACGGACCACACACCTCTCCTGTGTCCTCTCAAGGTTCCCAAAGCTGTTAAATTTTCCGTCCACAATTTAACAGTTTTATCCTGCGAGCAACTAGCAATCAGTTTGTCGTTGGGCGAAACACAAACACCGTTGATATCCTTTGCATGGGCTTGCTGCGTGGTTTCACAGACCAATTTGTTATCATCAAATTTCCAAATTTTTAAACAAGTATCCTGACTGGCAGATACCAAAAATTGGCTGGAATTCGCAAAAGACACTGAACCAACAGAAGCTGTATGCCCATGACCGATAGCTAAACATTTCAAAGTTGAAATGTCCCACAATCTCAATGTGTTGTCTTTACTGGAAGACACTATATAGTTAGCATTGGATGGAGCTTTACTAAAACCAAGTACAATATCTGTGTGTCCTTTAAGTATTTTACAATCCATGCTGGACATCTCGTAAATCTTCACATCATTGGAATTCGTTGCTACAGCTAAATGTGAATCATTCTGTCCACAGAATATAATATCCAATATTTCATCGCTGAATCCAATCATTTGTTTCAAGACTTCAAATGTTTCCAGGTTATGCAAGATAATATTTTGTTCCACACTCACCACACCGATGCTCTTGATATCAGGACTGGGTACTAATTTAATTATTGCTAATCCACCTTCTTCTTTACTCTTGCTCACCAAAGAATTTGACTGAACATAAACTTCTTTAGCATTTTTAGCATCCCACACCCTGACGATTCCATTGCTTCCACCAGTAGCCACATACACCCCCGAATTAGATTTGAAATCACCCAAAACGAAGTTCTCAGGCATGGCAATCACAGACTCAATTTCCTCATACAGAGGTATTGTTTTCAATGCTGTTGCATTTCCAATTTCCCACAGCATCAAAACTTTATCTCTTCCTCCAGAGACAAAATACTTTTCATCGTGATGGAAACTGATGCTTGTCACTTTGCTATAATGTCCACTGTAAATTTGTTTCACTTCCCCTTTAGGAAGAGAGTAAGACACTATTTTCGCATCATCGCCAGAGGCATAAATTGAATTTAAATCCGGAGAGAACTCCACCAGATTAACTACTCCACTGCTATTTTTCAAACCAAGTATGCACACATGGTGATCCAAATCCCAGACTCTCACAACACCATCAGCTCCACCACTGGCTAAAACTGAGTCTTGCAAATTCAATTTTGCAATAGGTCCTATGTGGATGTACTTCCACATCTTTGTAACCTTTCCATCCATAGACCACAGTCGTAACAAACCGCTGTTGTGTGCCGTGACAACAGTAGATCCATGTGAGGTGAATGTGTGGATTGCATCAACTTCAGCTTCAGAGTCATCGTTTTCCAAACCTATTCGAGCAGTGACTGCTCCACTGTTTACATCAACTAAATTTATATGTGTTGCAGTTTGGCAGAAGATCTTGTCTTCGTGCCATTCGACATTGCCTCCGGTGTAGAAGGCTCCCAATTTTGATTCCACCTCATACCTGAAAACAGATCATTATAGTACAATAATAGGCAACTATAAGAGCAATTTCGCACGTTGTTTCCAAAACTAACCTACAAACAGTGCGAAGAAATTCAACAGACCGAAAATACTTAATAAACTAACAAAAAATAGTGAGTACTTACGTCTCCTTAATTTTCACGTTTGTCGTCATCTTTGCATAATTGTATGGTAACTGCCTTTAGAAATAAGTAAATGTTAACACGAAGCTTGAAGAAACGAAACTGAAAATTGATGAAAAATATGCACTAAAGTAACGTTAGGTTCTCAGCCTTGTGTAGTTGGTTGCATACATTATTTATTACTTAAATTCTCAGAACTGGTATTTTCAACTTTATGTTAGCATTAAAGTTTTAAAATATTTAACAGTCACAAATTATAAATGATTAACCTGTTTCCAGATGCTTGGAAATCTCTTTAAGATCAACAAACATGTTGTTCAATTTATTGGAAAATCGAAGTTGTGCACCAAACCGAACGACTTTGTCCCAATATATTTTTTCCCTTTTATTAAGACATTTTCAATAGTAAACAGAATAAAATATTACCAGTCTGCTGCAACAGCTGGAGGAATCCCATTGAGTGTAATACTGAATCAAGCCAGTGTAATTACACTGGATCAGACAATAGCAACAGCGTTTGTCGGTAAGTTTGTAAACTAATTAACGTGTTTTTTGAAATTTAATAATTAAATATTTTAGGGATATCAGGATGTCTGGTTCTTCATACATTCGGTTTAATAACGAAGAATTTCGTTGGAATTATGTACGTCAATGAGAAAAGTAATGAAATCAAGATATCGCGTTTGGATTTCTGGGGTAAAAGAAAAGACGATGTTGTGCCAATCTCAGACATTGTACCCTTCTCTGAACTACCTTCATCATTTACCGATACGTTATACACGAAATTAAGATTTTTCTCCGATCCCAAAACGATGCTTAAAGTGTCTTTGAAGTTCGGAAAAATTATGGATGAGAAATTATTCAACAAACACATTAATCAGTGAATGGAGTTGCCTATATATTCTTTTTTGAATTTGGAAAATTGCATTTTTATCGTGTTGATTACCTAGTCTCATTTCGTATAACTTTGAATGTTTGTAAAATTAATATTAAAAATGATAATAAAATGAAATTTAAAAAAATATATATAGAATAGTTAATTAACAAGAACCTTTCAAAATTACCTGAAAACATGCAGTAGAGGATTTTCAAATTCGTGAATTACATGACAAATCGATATAACTAAATAAGTACAGATACAGAGGAAGATTTAGCTTTAATTTGGCTGCTAAAGTATGCATATTTTTCGAGATACAAACTAAAAAGTAAATTGAAAATCTTGATAATTGTAGTTATTATGGAGATTTTAGGTAGTTGGAAATAAATAAATTGAGGCTGATTGACCATTTCGGAAAGCGTAACCACTTCTATTTGTACATTGAAAGTTTACAAATGAAACGCAACCGATTCCGAATCGCTTTTTCGTCTTCGGTATTTTAGATCCTTAAACAGTACAAAAAAGAACTAAACTATGTACAATCTTAGAAACGATAAAGTAAAGTTGAAACAAAAGTGACTCATGTAAAAATATATTATTTATATATAGTTTATCTGACTGGAACATTGAAGACTAGAAGACTAGAAATAATGTATATATATGTACAGATTATTATGTTTTTTTTTTGGTATTCAAAGTATACTAAATAAGATTAAACAAGAGGAAATAATATAATTAAATTAAGATTAGACGATGGACGAAATACACGCTTTTCCACCGGCAAAAGTGTGTATGTATAGATTTGAAGACTAGTACCGTTCGCAGATCCGGGCATCGTCTAAAGACACGTTAAAATTAGTTAAAAAGATCATTTTGCACGGTGTATAATACATATCAACATATTGGTTATTATTCATGTTCGGATCGACTTTCCGCCATCCGTTCTTAAGTTGATCAATGCAGATTTCAATCGATTCCGTTGGGAGGGTTAAACCACAAAAAAGACGTACAAAATGTCCTCCCTCGAGAGAATTTAAGATTGAAGTGGAACTTAACGTTTTTCTCGAAGTTACTTAAGAATGGATGCAGAGGTGCGGCTCCGTAACATTTCTTTTGGACGGATTGTTTTCGTTGACAATCACAATTACTAATTAATACTAAACAGGTATACAATCCTAAATATAATATATATATAAATCTCCATGATATTATCAATCAGTTATACAATATAAATATAATATTTCAAATATAATTAACACTTTTCCCTTGCTTTAAGTTTTGGACGGAAGAATTACGTTAAGTATTAATAATACGCACGAAATAAATAGATTCTACGCACACAGTGATAAAACACGAAGGCACAAACCACCCGGTGTAACGTCGACATCAAAATGATCATGTTATCTCATATGTTATTATATTAATATTATTTAATTAATTTACTTTTTTTTGGTAATTTAGGACGGAATTAAACAACTCGAGGCGTTGGTGTAAATCTCGTTGAGCCGATCAAAGTAATAGTATTGAGCATGATTTGAGCTTTTATAACGATTCCAGCAGCGAATCCAGCAGTTCCAGTTGGCATTCGTCCCAACCGTTTGCTGCAAGCAGAAGACCGGTCAGCTCATCCTCAGCAGCCACGTTTATGGGCTCCGCGACGACGCTCTCGTTGGGCATCGAGGCCGGAACCACTTTCTCCTCCTTCTTGCTCTCCTTCTTCGAATCCTTGTTGTTGCTGCCGCCCTTCGTCGAAGCTCGTATATCGTAGTTCTCGATCTCTGTCTCTCCGCAGATCGAGATGTTCGAGAGGATGTTGTGCTTCCTTTCGCCGTTGTTCTGAGTCGGCCTGTACCGTTTCGGTTTCCGGGTCGGTTTCACTTCTGGTTGCGGATGGCGTCTGGGCACTCTCACCGTTAGGCTGGACCTCCTCTTCGAGCGACGAGACTCTTCGAGTCGCTCCAAGTCCAGCTTCCAGAAACCGCCTTTTCCCGGCTCATCCTTCGATCGTGCCACTTTAACGAAGCACTTGTTCAGCGACAGGTTGTGCCTGATGGAGTTCTGGAAATGGTTTACATGGTTGAATTTTAACATAGTAGATGTGATTTGCAACTTTTCTTATATCGCATATATTAATCGATAATATAAATTACAGACAAAAACTCTACAATAAAGTACATTGACGTGTACGGAATATTACAGAATGACCAGGTAAATCAATTGAAATGCTTGATGAAACGTAATTAGAAAATGTGTAAATCTAGGCTGAGTGCAGCTATGTGACCCACACAGACACGCCCTATAGATACTAAAGAATTAATGGGGCCAACCACGACTGCATGAAGCAAGGATTTAATAAGGTCAAAATTATGAATTGCGATTAATAATTTTGGTGCGCTTAATGGAGTTGAGTTGATGTGCTATGAAATTGACGAGAACATGAAATATTAATTTACCTGCCAACTTGGATGGGCTTTTCGGTAGTAAAGGAAATTCTCGCGTATCCAGTGGTAAATCGCGCTGAGCGTCATCTTGTTACCGTTCTTGCCCATCGCCATGCAGATGAGCGTCGCGTAGCTGAATGGAGGTTTCTTGTCGCCGTTCTTCTTGTAAAAGTTGATATTGATGGTGAGATCCTCCTGATTGCTACTGGGTTTCTTCTTGGGTTTGGGTGAGACGGGCGGCGTCGGCAGATTCGGCACGGACATGATGTTGGTGATGTTGTGGAGCCAGTTGAGGCTGGTCAGATCGGTCTCGGGGAGGTTGTCGTCGACGCTCTTCGGACTGAGCATCGATGACGTCGAAGTCGGAGGAGAGTCCTGGCTCTCCATAGGTTCATCCTCGCTCATCCGGAAGGGCACCTGCTCCTCGTACAGATTGACGTCTTCGAGGAAGGGCGGCTCGATGGTCAGCTGACTGCTCAAGAGATCCTCGTTGACGAGGTACTCGGTATTGATGATGCCGTTCGCGTTTTCGTACTGGATCTTCACGAACTGATTCTCCGGGATGCGGAGGACGTCCTCGTCCGGTATCTCGATGTTGGAAGCGACGAAGGTGTCCCCGACCATCATGTCGGCTTCGTGGGGCTCCAAGGTCTTCAGATCGCACATGTCGAGCAGC
>JAFMTC010001806.1:378191-394362 GCA_018845635.1 Nicrophorus orbicollis | reverse complement strand
CCGTTACACAGAATTATTTAAACTAGCTCTGCCGCTGCCACCACCACCACCCACCCCTTGGGAGGACAACCTCTGCTATTTCGCACGAATTTCAGAGGTTGAGACCCTCCAGAAACGCAATTGAGTCCAGAGGCAATCAGATGAAGCTCAGAAGCGAAAAAATATGTGCATATCTAAAGTTGAAACGGTCAGAAATAGATAGCGTGCCGTTGATTTCATCGAACTCCCCTTTTGTGAGAAAGGGAGGGCTCATTACATCGACCACCTCAATCACACACGTTCCCTCTCGCACGAATTAATTGCACGAGTTTGGTGAAACGGAGAAGATTTGCTTAATTCGGACATACATACAAAAGGGCGATAATAATAATAATAAAATGGGTTTCCAATCTATCGATTCGCTTTTCCTTTCTTTCCTTTTCTTTACGAAGGATGAATAATAGATTTCCATTAAGTACGCTAGTCTACTAGAAAGCCATTAACTCATTGGTTGAAGGGGCGCTTGAGAGGAGAGGTGGCGGCGAGGGTGGTCGAGGGTGCGAGAACGTGGACAGGTGCTCGATTCAATCAAGGGTTCATTTTATTATCATATTGTCCGCTTCCTTTTTTTTTCTTCTTGCTGCTGCTGTTGTTATTGTATCCCTTCGGTGAGGATAGGAAGAGGGAAATTGGCGATGGTGTCGCGCATAATCATTTCAATCATCCAATTCCACCCGCCACCCGCACTTATACACCGGGGGGATATACCCGGTACCCTAGGCGTATTGTGGACACAGCAAATAATAAATAACAGTGGCACGAATGCACGGCACACAACAACAACATACAGTTATGGGGGAGAAAAATTGCTTCAAGCGAACGGCAATTTAGATCTGCCTATCTTCCCTTTTTGCCGCATTCACCCAATTTATCTAATACACCAATTTAGACTGCATACATTAAACCTTAATCATCCGAACAAAAAACCATTAACTTCTTCATCTACACAATCACTTTTAATTGTGATTTAATAATTGTCTTAAATGAATACATAAAGTTACTTCAAAATGTTGAATTAATTGAAACATACAACATTCTTTTGTTTCTGAAAATAATTCTTTTGTTTTTCAGTTTTTCAACTTGAACTATTTTCTTGAGTTATTGAGTTACCATTACATTGAAGGTAACTCAAATTGATTATTTACTAGGCTAATAAATATTTAAACTATTTATTGATCAATTTGTGAAGGTTGAATTGCAAATTTAAAGTAATCAAATTATCAATATGAATTATTGTTTATACAGCATCCATTAATCATTAATTAATATAAAATTAAACTATAATTTCTTATTAAAACTGATTGCAATTACCATGATTCTTTCTTTTTATTGTTCTTATTATCAATACAACTACGTAACAGTAAATGTTACATTTCGTGCTGAACTCAACAAAAGTGAAGAAATAACAAGCATTAGTGGTAAGTGCCGCTTCCTTCTGAGAAACACTTTGTTCCGCAAAAATATAAGGTATTAATCATTACTAATTTAATAGTCTCAAATAGTTTGCAAGTTTAATTATAAGCTGGTACATTGCAAGTAACAAGTATGTGAATATCAACGCATAATTAACGGTGTGCTAGTATAAGCGCGTAGACGTATGGAAACAATGCAAACTTCGTAACAAACTTGATGAGTTTCGAGCAGTAAAGTTATAACTGATTGATAAAACCTAAAGCATTATTATTATATAAAATATGAAAATGTAATTGAATTAATCGAAGATATTTTTGAATGTTTGCTATGGAAAGTGGTGATTATTATTTGATTACAAGATGGAACAATTGAATGTTTCGCACGTGTATTTCAATTCCAATAATAGTTGTACTTTTAAAGGTCGCAACAGCGTGAGTTGGAAACGTGTAGACAAAGGGAGCCAATATTGATGATTTATTAATGATTTTGCCCAATACACCAATGTCACTTCGCTGTAACAACGATTACAATTGTTGTTTTTTTCCTCCGATGTGCGTGTTCTATTTGGAAGTTCCGTTCGGTCCGAGAGGGAACTGTCATGTGAGCGAAAAGGAGATCAATTCCGTGAAGGTAAATAATTCATAATAGTGAATAATTCAGGTGACGAGTTTAGCAAATCGTTCCCAGCGGAGAGACGATTAAAAGCGAACGCTTACCTGATGAAATTCAAAAGGTTCTCCTTAGAAACATCGGACGGAAACAGAGAGCAAAATCCAATCACCGACAGACGCGCGCGTGTACTTCTCTTCAGGTTAAAAAACAACAGCGAAATGAAACGAAACTAAGGGCAAAATACAAGTGGAGAGTCGGTGTTGCTGTTAAAGAGGCTTGCAGGTGACTGAGGTGTATTTTTACAACCCCCCAGGAAGGTTCCTCCAGCAGTACACGTACCTCTGTATGGGTAGTGCACTCGGTTTCTCCCCCACTGGCGCAACTCGCGTGGAATAATCGATCCGACTAAATTATTACGCGGAAAAATAATAATAATCACGAGAAACACAGAAGTATGGTGCTCTTCCAGCATTGACTGTTCGGTGAAGCAAGTGAGGATTCGTTAAATGAAATTTGCGCTGCATTCCGTTTGTAACAATTGTCCGAAATGCACTGAACTCGAAGGCGGGTGTTCGCAGCAATTACGAAATACTGCCACGGTTCACAGAATTTAATTGGTGTGCAACATATGAGGGTAGTCTAGTGTAGAGGATATACCTCTCGCATACACCTGGCTCTCGAGTGCCCTTGCACCTGGCAGAGGAAATTATTATTTTAATTCCAAGTTCATACCGCAGCCTTATTACACACTCTAAAACACGAGTCTTTTTCCATTTTTCCTTCCATGAAACGCACATGGGGGTAAACTACTGTTATGCAACGATACCAGTATGAATCGAAAAGCATTGAACTCGTTCACCTCGTCCACCATTTATTGATACGCATTTTAACATTGTCCCTAGTTGAAATCTTTGATAACGATTTTGTTGCAGATCGCCGCAACAAGTTGATCCCCCATCTCGCAGTCCTTCAACTTGTACGTCTTCTGCAACAGTTTCCTATCCACCGGGCATCCTCCGAAAGCCACCTCCTCGCCGTTGATAACACCGAAATCGAAATCCTCGTTCAACGTCACAACGTACATATCCGTCTCCTTATCGTCCGCGCCAAAAAGCTGCAAACTTTGGCTGATATTCTTCGATATGGACAAATTGAAAAGGATTTCCGTGTTGATCGTTCTCGTCGTTAACTTTTCAGCGCAGATCGCCTTGTTGGCAGCAACGACGATGAGGAACGGATCAGGAATCAGTTTCGATTTGATCATGCTGCAGTCCAACTTTCCGGACATCAGCTTCTTGCGCAGATCATCGCAGTTCTTCACATTCTTGAACAGTTTTACAGTCAGCTTTTGCTGCTGTTTACTTGGATCCAGATCGAACTTTGTCATCTGAAAACAAGCAATGAAATGTCTAATTAACGAGAATTGAAGTCACTAGTACAAGCTGTCAAATTTGAGAAGTATTGCGTAGCAGCTACTCATATATAAACATGAGAAAATAAGAAATGAATACTATTTTAAAAGAAAATGAGTAATATATTTCAAGTTATATTTCTACCTGATATTTTGTGTATTTAGTGCATTAATATGCATCACTTTATTTAAATATATCAGGTGTTCCAAACATTTGGTACCTCCATAACGTGTACTTCCTTAGTAATCTATAGGGGTTAAGGATATATGCTATACAGAGTAAATATAAAAGTACGTTGTACGATATAGAACAAGCTGCAAGTTATGTTTACTTTATCAAACTGACAATAATACCAAGTAAACTGCATGAAAACCAGTACCATTTTCAATTAATATCAATTTATGTATTTACCATCATTCTTAATCTTAATTAAAGACAGAAATACATATTTCTTTTTCCTTTTTGTATTTCTTCATTATTGCATTGAATTCGTTTCTTCTTTATAATAAATGTTAAAATCTAACTTAATTAAACATACTAAATTCTATAAATCGTATTACATTAGAAAGTTCCCAAATTTTCATCAACAAATGTTTCATTTTCCGTATAAATATATTGATGCATTATTATAGAATTAAACAACATCAATACCAAGAAATGATAATCTGTTAGAAAGCTGGTATAATTAAACCAATAACAACACCTTATTTATGTAAAGCATATCATATAAATGCTGCTTTATTTTTTTTTTGTATAAACCTCTATTTATGGTGCGCCGCCCACGTCTCCTCTTAAAATTTGCAAAATCATCGTTCGTAAATCAAGGATCTGTATAAGTATTATTAGACTGTTTATCTACAGATTTCTAGAACAGATTATTTGTAATTAATTTCAACGTCCAGAAGCTTATCTTAATGACAACACAATATCTATTTCCAAAACTGTAAATTAAGTATTGAATTACACGTTTGTATTTGCATAATAACACAATAAAGATCTGTAAATATTTTGGAGACGGATTTAATCTATCAACAAAATGCCTATTAATTAATTATTATATTATTTCATGTAATTTATGCTTATAATTTACAATATTTAAAGTAATTAATTCATGATATAGTTAATAATGTTTTAATATTCATAAATTACTTGTAAAATGTTTATAACAAAATTTGGCATGATTTAGTAGATTGGTAACAGTTAAAGTATTTTTTTGTACATTTTAGAGCACTGTTTATAAACATAACCTAAAAATTAGTAAGACGATTTTGTAATTGCAATTTTCTCATGATAATCGTTTCAGGAGATGATAATTGATAATGTGTGCACTTACTTTATGATGGTTTTGCTCATTTGTTAAAGAAAAATCGATATTTCTTAATTTATTTAATGAGAAATAGGAGTTTCTTTAATGAAGACTCTCATATGCATATCACTCTGACAGTTCAAGAGAGTCGAATGAAATAGAGATAATAGATTGTAATGAATGCAATTAAATCTAGAGGCAGGTGTGATTAACATAATTAAGGTAGTATTGTTTATTTGCTGCTGGGGATAATGTTATTCAAGGCATGGGAATTTGCAAAATACATTTCGTAATGCGTTGTTGTTTGCTGCTCTGAAATCAATATAAAGCATACGTTCAGAGATATACTTAATTATTTTGTGAATAATGCATTTAAATTTGATGATTATGGACATATGCTGCCATCGAATGGTGGGTTATCAAAGTTATCAGACATTTTGCAGGCATACCAAGTGTACGGTACTGCAAATGGTGGACGCTTGCGCGGGTTTCAGCAATACCGTGGCACGTCTCGTCTCTGTCTGACACCATGAAGTGATACGGTGTTGAACGTGGGTCGCGAATAGTGCGGTCGACTGTATTACATTTACTTCCAGATGATTCCCGAATTCGTGATCTTGAAACGACAGCTTCGAGAAAAGTCCTTCATCTAAAGTCGAAATTTTCGCCGTGCTCGGTGTTCCAGTCGAAATTCGCGTTTGACTGATTTTATGGTGTGCAGTGCCGCGGACACGAAATACTATTATGCCATTTTCAAGACAACCATTTGTAAGTTGAAAATAGATAGAACTTCGTCTTCGCATGCTTCACGAACCTATTGTATGCGTATTATTATTGGCATACGATACGTTTCTGGGCGATTTTCTTTTCTTTTGTTATTCTTTTTTCTTTTCTTTGGTAGTATTTCCTCCTTTTTTTTTTCTTTGGTTATCCTCTCTTTTTTTTTTCCTCCAACGCCTCCTCCTCCTCCTTCCAGGTTTGGGGTTCGTGTGGGTGGAGGGTGACCTAGTTCCCATTCACATAGTCCGCCGTATATTTGATACCATTTCTGGGCCTTCCACGGAGATGGGCCTCTTCGACTATTGCCATTTCATCCAAAACACATACACACTTCCCCCTGTCGTCGTCTGCGGCGTTTTCGTTTTAATGAGCGTGCGAGTGGGCGCAGACGAGCGAAGGCGAAAAGAGAGAAAGAGAGACGAGGAATGTAACCTTCGCGGTGTTTATTTTCGTAACAGCCACCGAAACCAGGTGACTGCGAAAAATGCACCCGATCCACCCAATAGAAACGTCAAAAATGACACATTTCACATAATGGACTAAACACGTCAAGTTTCATAACATTGTTTACGTACGTCAGATGGACTGGAATGGCCCCATCGAGTTTCTCCTCTCTATTTTCTTTTTTTGTAGATTATTATTATACAGTAGATACTTTCGTTTCCTTCTCTTTGTTTTTATTTTCACGAATTTAGAACTGTAAAATTAGTGTGTCGCTTTTCTCTTTTCCACAGGATTCTAACTAAAAAATATACCAACCCCACGCATACCTAAGATACCCTAAAGACTGCCCATTGGTGCCTGTGTCCGTGTGTGTGAGTATTTTTGTAGCTTACGGCAAAAACACTCCTCTCTTAACAACTAAAGCATGCTCTTATTAACCCATTAATAACAGACAGGTAAATAGGTAAGTCTGAATATGACTGTTGGTGGCGCAATTGGCATATGCCAATAGGATGACATTTTCGAAGACAGATGTCACCTAACGTGACCGGGGAAGTACCGGGGTGGCTGGTTAGTCACGGAAGAATTCCTTGGCAGCTCGAATGAGAACCGTTTCGTTTATTTTCCTTCTTTCCCGGTCGAACGGCGATTATTTAAAGTCCACCGCGCCTTTTGGCGCCTCATTATTTATTTATTTATGGATAAAATTGCACGGGGATGGTGACTCATGCGACTTTTATCGTTTTCCATCGATAAATGCGAAATGCAAGGTAGACCGCATCATGCAAAACATCGCTCCAAGCCAAATGCCATTTAGAGCAAGTGCGCTCCCATCACACATGGTCACTTGATTCACTCAATATTTCGTATTTCTATTCGTCTTACTTTAACCCATTAAAGACCACTATGTGTGAATCTTTTGATTGTTATTTATTGCGACTTACTGTAATAAGTAATTGATGTATTAAGAAAGAAAACAAAGAGAAAAAACCGCATAATTTTTAAATTAAAGGCTTGTGTACAGCTGTGTATAGTAGGCGGTTTTGGTGTGAAACTATCCATTGCTTATTACAGACTGGCACTTGACAATAGTTTCTCAACTTGTCTTTCACTTGTCATGTACAAAAAGTGCATATATTTTGTATGTCTACTTTGCAAACTATGTCTATTTTTTTTTTATAAATCTTTACTGTCAAATTCAATGTTTATAAGAGAAAAAACTAAATTATCTTGTAATAAAAACATAAAAACAATTACATTTGCTTACGTAATTTTTTCCAAATTTGATTTTCCATAGGTCACTAGTTATCATCTAGTTTGAAAAATTTCTTTCTTAAAAATTGTAGAAACAAAATCAAGGTGTACACAAACGTGTACGGTGGGCGTTGATGGGTTAAGCACAATGGCAACAAAGTATTTACATTTACTTTGTGTAATTGAATGCAGTGCGCCAATTACATTAACGATCACAATATCGATTTACGTCGAAATATTGGCTACACTCATCAATTTTCCTAATGCAATTAGCGAGTAATGACTGTTTGCACACAATGCATGTATTTATAGAGAGATTAGAACTTCCAAGAACTGCACAATCGAAAATTTAGGTAGTAAATTCCCATACCTTCTGATCGTGGAAACGAAAAATTGTAGATACGTTCAATAAATACAAATAACAGAAGCTTGAAAAGCTAGACTTTGTTTACTTATTTTGTGCAATCATAGATATGTACATGAGTAATCAAAATAAAGGGGATTCACATTTGGCGTAACTTCGGAACGATCCACGTTTTCCGAATGATTCTTTATTTGTAATATTACTGCAGTTCGATTAATATTCATTTACTTGGAGATCAACAAGACAAAATTGAACTGTGTTATTGAATATTTAAGATGTATTTTTAAAAGTGACGTACATGTGTTTAATTCTTGCAAATATAATGTTAAATCTTTGTGTACAATTATCAAGTTATCGTATTTAAAATTGATAAAATACTGTATAAGTGTTTTCGTTCAAAGTAGTAATATAAATATGTAACAAGTCCATATGGTCAATTTGAATAATCAGAGACATATGTTGGTATTTGTAAATCGGATTGTATTAAATCTTTGTTTGTTATACAATTACGAGGTTATCGTATTTAAAATGGATGGAATTAAGTGTTTTCGTTAATACTTGCGATGTAAATATGGAAAAAAGTCCATATGGTTGATGTACTTGAAACGTATAGAAATTTAGTTTACTAGAAGAAACTGCAATGCGATTAGTAAACCGATGAGAATGGGAAACGAGAACTCACCTTACGTAATATCGACGAATGGTAAATTGATTCACCATATAATTACGGTGATCCATTACTGGCTGCACGTAACAATAGGTAATTATTGCAGGCACTAGTTAATCACAATTAATTCGTCATTATGTTTGATTTCCAATGAACATCTTTGTTTTTTTTTTATTTTCGTTATGCAGATCAACATTATTATAATAGAAGATTAATGATGAAGAAGGTGCCATTGTTATTGGAAAACGACGCGTTGCGGTCGAATCTTATTTTTGTTTTAAAGGCAAAACGAAATTTCTATAAATTGAATTCGGTAAGAATCTAAATTTAAGCGCAGTGTGTTTACGTCAGATTCATTCAGTTGGAAACTGGATAATTGCGGTGCTGCGACGTGTGTTCGTTCTTGTGCAGAGGGGAATCATGGAAATGCTTTCATGACCTAATGCGAAGGCAAACAGTCCGCAAACCATACTCGGTCCGATATTGTTTGTTTTCGACGGAGATTCGTTCCACGTTTATTATTTAATTGGATAAAAAGCGAGAAAGTCGTATGTTATTGGTTTGCTCGTCGCCGCCCACGCGCGTTGACGTGTCGCAAAACAAACGAAACCATCGGAAACGTGACGAGTGGGCGATGGATTTTCTTTGCATGGTCGCACTTGGCGTTCGGGAAATTCGTTCGAAAATGGTACATGTCGTGTTTCGAGGGAGGAAGGAGGAGACGGTTGTATAATGATGGGCACGTGCGCGACGGATGCTCGGATATGTCTATTCATTTGTGGAAAAATGGAGGTTTTTCTACATGTATCTAGAATGATCTATCCTTAGTAGACTTCCATGAACTACGTCGAGAACAAGTTGGAATGGAAGGGGATTTAGCGAACGCTTATAAAAGTAATGTCAGGGTCGCCCCGCGTTCAGTGTATTGGCAACAACTGCTATCCAAACAGTCAAGATCAACTACCGTGCTAATTTCCTATTCAGTTTGTTATCATGTCCTCCCCAATGGTGGAGACCAGGAATAATCCTGATCCTGAAGTAAGTCCATCATCCATCCCCATCGAAACATGTTTGCGCTATCGACGGTCTTCCAACGACTCAATATGTTAAACATACACAGTCACATCTTGCGTGCATCACCATATAAGGCAATGCTTGAAATGCCAGATTAACAGCTCCAGCATGTTGTCGTTGTTGTTCCAAGTGTGTAATTATGTTTAATTTCCTTTCAGACGGGATTTCCATTTGACGACAGGGATGACCGTGATAACCGTTTCGGCCAATTTGATGATATAGCCTCCAGGTTTCCGGAATTCGCCGATCATTTGAACTCTTTTCAAGAGGCGCGCAGACCTCGTCGCACGTCTGGCTCCAGCGATTCTTCCTGGAGTGATCCCTTCAACAGATTCAGTAGATTCGGCTCCCGGTTTCCCAGGAGATTTCCAGACGATCCTGACTTCTTCCCAGAACATTACCAGACCCAGCAGCAACAGCAGACCCATCCAGAGCCTGCTCATCAGCAGCAGCAACAACAACAATATCCGCAGCAGCAGCAGCAACCTCCGCAGCAGCAGCAGCAACAACAACCGGCGCCTCCACCCGAGGTTCCCAAAGAACCCGTACCTGATAACAAAGGAGATCAAGTTGACGGCGAAACCACCCAGCAGCGAGCCAACCTCCAACAGAGCAACACGGTCGATTTAGGCCAGAAACAAGAACCAGTGGATGATAATCGCAATCAAAGATCCATGTCTGCTCCTCCAGAGAACCGCCCAAACTTGTTCGGCCGTTTCGTGTCTAGTATAAACATACCAAATTTGAATCCGGAACCAGAAATGGGCGCAAGGATGTCTAGTCAACCCGAACAACCGCAGCAGAAGCAGTCAACGGAACGCATTATTCCAATACACGTCGAAGGCAGAGATGATCCGGTCGCTCCGAAGAATGTCCAATCGGAAACCATTTTCGGGCAGAAGCCGTCGCAGTTCACGCAATTCATAAATCGAGAACCCGAAAGTGAGAATGTGAACAAACAGGCTCAGGAGGAGGAATTCCGCAAGCAGAAGGAAGAAGCTTACAAAACGCTTGCACAAGAACAGCAAAAGCATAAACAGGAGCAGGAACACAAAGAACCGCCCAAGAAGGCAACTCCTCTCGATCTAATCCAGAACATCCAGAAGGATGTAAACGAGTTGATGTCTCAAGTGGAAAGATTCGCGGGAAAACCCAAGGATAAACAGTATCTTTACTTGGACGAAATGCTGACCAGAAATTTACTAAAGTTGGATAACATCGAAACGGAAGGCAAGGATACAATTAGGCAAGCGAGGAAAATGGCCATCCGGTGTATAGAGGAATGCATTAAGGTTCTCGAAAATAAAGCAGCCAACAATGTGAAAGTTCTTGAGCAAGAGAAGCCGACAGAGGAAGAAGTGCAACCCAAATCTGAAGAGCAAGAAGCGGCCGAGAAACAGGCCGAAATCGAGGCAATTCCGGCCCTGCCTCCTCCAGCCGAGTTCAGCAACATGGAAACCGATAAAGTCGAAGAGAAACCAGCCGATGTTAAAGAAACTCCAGCAGTTGAAGAACCCAAAAGCGAGACAAATACAGTGGCAGAGGAACCCAAACCCGAAGTCAGCCAGACGGAAGAGTCCCAGTCTATCGAGAAGAAGAAAGCGAGGAAGAAGTCCGACAAGAAATAGTGCATTGTGAATTGAATAATTGAGCTTTATGCTTTCGTAGAGAAAATCCTTCCAGAACAGAGTTTCCATCAAAGTTAGTGCCGCGGCCGAGATTTTTCTATGAAGCAAGCTTTTTTATCGAGTAACACCCGTTTTTTTTTCTTCTTCTTTTTTTTTTACTTCCATTAACAAAAGAAGGCACTCTAAAATACTTCACTGCAAAGTTTCTTTAGAAATATTGTATTTATAGATACCTTAATTTAAGATATTTATATGTATACATACATAAGTTTGTACTATGATTATTGTAAATATTTATTATTTACCTTTTTATTTAAATGAAGGAAAGCAAAACAAGTAAACGCAATGAGTGAGAGAATGCAATAGAAGGAGGAGAACCAGTATGTTTAAGTACGCGAAGAATTGATTTTTTCGGAATACATAATAAGAAAATTGTAAATATTTTTGTTCATACTTCGGTGTAAACGTATTTCATTTTTGTTTCGTTTCTCGTATTTTTTTTCCCCTCTTCTCTGTGTGGTATTTGAAAAATTAAAATATATTTTTAATGATATATTTTTGTTGTTGTTGATTATATTGAAAAATAAATAAAAATGTGAAAGAAAATTATTTAACGAGAAAAAAATGTAGTAAATAAATTAAAAATAAAATATTTTATTGAACATAATTAATGGTGTGTTATTTTGTTGTTTCAACCGATTGTTAGAATTACTATTCTGCGTATATTCTTGAAAACGTGTGACCTGATTCCATTTAATAACCAATTTAGCAAAGTGTAATTAATGCTTGCTAAGCTGAAAATAAAAGGTGCCTTTGGAAAACAAAGTTATTGTTTACATAGCAACTGTCAAAATATTGATGGCAAGTAAATTGAGAACCTCAGCAGAACCTTCCAGATAGTATTTCCATTTCAAAGTGAAGAATGTCACGAATATATCGTTCATTGACTTACAGGTAAGTTTTATTTAAATTCTGCATTAAATTAGCATTTCTTGTACGAATGTTGGTAAACATTTCATCTGGTACCCAATCGGTGGGTTGACCCACAAGGGGTCGTCATTTGTTTGAGCCAGACCTAGAAATGTCGGACTTTCAGTCAAAACTTAAAGAGCTAAGGTTACCACCTTAAAGCTCTTATTTCCCTGAACAAGAAGCTTTATTAGTACGAAACCTACTTATATATCTTTGGATGTTACATTTCTAATGTAGTACTAGATGAATTTTTAGAACTGCGAAATGGCTATTCAATTTTGGTAAGCTATTTGTCATGGTAAGTGCGTAGTTTTCAACTTTTCTGCAAATCAAGAGAAAAACCCTTCAATTACTCTTTTGTTGATTCTGCGTTGAAAAGATTCGGAACCATTTACCTATATCGAACAATAAGTGATAGGTTCACAAAAAATATAATGTAAACCAAGCATTTCAAAAAGCTTAAAAAGTTATAACATTTTATAAAAATTGAACACATTGCAACAATATTCAACATTCAAGAATTATTCTCCGATGTATTTGGGGGCTCGTTTCTCCTTGAAGGCTTGGAGACCTTCCAGGCGATCTTTAGTGGGAATCAATTGAGCGTAGTAGGATTTCTCGAATTCAAATGCGCTCTTCAGATCTACTTCAAGGCCTTGGTTAATCGCAGCTTTGGCCATTCTCACACCCACCGGTCCGTTAGGAAGGATTTCCCTAGCTATGTCCAACGATTTCAGATACGCCGCATCTCCTGCTTCGTTTTGCTCCACGGCATGATTGACAACTCCTGTAATCAAACTTTATCAATTTAGATTTCCGCGAAAATTCTCTGCGTTTGTTAAACCTAATTCCTTGGCCTCCTTTCCATCGAATATCCTGGCAGTGTAAATTAGTTCCTTAGCTACAGCAGGATTAATTAATCTCGGCAACCTCTGAGATCCTCCTGCACCCGGGATGATCGCCAATTTCGTTTCTACCAATCCTAGCTTTGCGTAAACCGAAGCAACCCGTACGTCGCAAGCCAAAGCCAACTCCAGTCCTCCTCCTGCAACAATCCCATGATTCTCCACTCATCCCAACTAATCGTTTTACCTAAAGCCAATCCATCGAGAGCTGCGATCACGGGTATCGGCAGCTCGTGGATCCTGTTCATCATGGCTCGAAGGCTGGTCACGAAATTCGAGACCTGCTTCTGGGTCATCGTCGCTCTCTCCTTCAAGTCGGCACCTACGATGAAACGCATGAATACGGGTACAATACTAGGATGTCTCAGAACCTGCGCCGAATACTCCGGGTACCATGCTTCGAATCAACAGGACCCTGGCGGTGCTGTCGACTGCGACCTCGTCCAAGGCTCTGTTCAAGTTATCAACGAGTGTGGTGCTGAAGGCGTTCCTAGCCTTTGGCCTGTTCAATCCGAAGACCGTAACTCCTGCATCCTTCTCCTCCAACCTCTTTATTACCAGCTCTTCATCGTTGGCCGCAACCTTTTGCGAGTAACTCGCTGAATTGATAAGCTTAAAATGTCCTACCCTGCTGAGGCTCCTGAAGTTCTTATAGATTAAGGCCATGGCGCTTCGCTGAGATCTGTAAGGAATGGAGCATTTGGCACGAACAGATTTAAGGTGACCTTATTCTTTTTAACCTATTCGCGTGATATTCCATCCAGATTGTTAAATAATAATTGTGCGCGTCTGTTTGAGCTATCCTTTGAAAGATGGCGCCCGCTGATTCAAGGACTCCCTTTCTTTTTATAGATTTAGAGGTGATATTGATTTTCCCAATACGTAATTTAATTTCAGTACACCACAATTATGGTAATATCAACACTCAATTATGCATTTCAATTGATTTTAATGCATCTGAAGTATGCATATTCGAGTATATTAATAATGTAATTAGACTACACTTCGAAGTTTATTCAATACTATACAAAATATTGTAATATACTTTATTAATATGATTGATAATTAAGACCAAACGTTTACTTTTTATCACTCAAATTATACTATTGTTTCAGTTTAAGCAATACGTTATAATTCGACTTCTAAATATAAAAAGTTGTAGTCATTACATATTGGTTTACTTTCAAGATTCTATATTTCTGTGATTGTTATTCATTTATACGATTTACTCACATTAGAGATAGATACAATATTTAGATTTGATGCATTTTGTAGTATCGGTAATTACAAAAGTGGTCTAAATCAATATTCTCGTTTTGAGATATTTACCTTTTAAGTTCAAACAATTTCCATATCATTGTAATTGCCTGAATACAATACCTTATTACAGCAAACTAATTCATTACTTTTTCCACGAATCGAAGTCACTAAAGTGGAAATGACTTTGTCCACTGTAAAAATAAACATCTATAGAATTTTGTACAATCACCAAACAGCTAGTTTTTCGCAAAACTTGAAAATGCGGTAATGTTAAAAATTTCATTATACAATTAGTATATGTATACTTTAAGGTTTCCATAGAGTGCCAAAGATTTATGGATTTTCAGTTGTTATGATAATTAGACTATCAAAAAAAAAGAACCTGAATCATGAAATAAAATGTCATTGCTGCTAAAGGCTATTGAGTATACGAAACTATTATAACTATTACTTTGTTTATTTCATATTCCTGAAACATTATTTTATAACAATTATTAATGTTAGTCATTGTTTCACATCATAATGACTTACCTTTCGTTTCATGTCAAAAAATCTGAAAAGTAAGCGTGGAATTGGTGGATGTGCCGGGAACAATAGAAATCTCAAACGCAAGACTGCTTTCTTTTGTTATTCGAACTGTTGATATCTGCAAACGCTGAATTGATTCCATATACCGAGAGAAGAAGGCGCACAGAAGAACACACAGAACAAAATTATACATTTAAGACAACCTTTATTACTGAATGCATACTGGTCAATTGGGTTATACAAGTACAGAGCATACAACTTAATACAGTTGTTAAAAGCACTTAACATTACTAGACTTACTGACTAAATGTGCGAGACCCCGACGGCACCGCCGCATAGTATTTAGTTTATTATTGGTAGACGTGATTGGACATTTCGTGTGCATGTGTTTCTGCTTCTGCTTTTTCCTCATCAACATCATCATCTTCATCTTCGATTTACTTTAATTTAATTAGTAATACATATGTAGAGGCAAAAAACCATTTAAAATTTAGAATCAACAAGACGGTGCGGTCAGGTTCACAGCTTTCACTTTCTTCACCTTCTTCCTCTCCTCCTTACTTTAGTTTGTTATTTTTTTTTGTTTAATTTTATTTTATATAACTTTTTTTCCATTTTTTAGATTTTCTTCTCGCTTTTATATACTACAACATACAATTGAGTTCTTACCATGTAATAATATTTTTATAATTTTATTGAAATGTTTTCATTTTTTTTTTGTTGTTGTTGTTTTGTGTTTTTTTCTCTCTCTTCTTATTCTTCTTCTTTTCACCATCATCTTTTCTTATTTAAGAGCTTTTTCTGTTTATTATAATTTTTGGGGTGTAGCAGTTAGTAGTAGTAATAGTAGTAGTAGTACATTCACGTTTGTTTGTTTTTTTTTTGCTTCTTTTGTTGCTTTAATTATTTATTATTAATTCAACTTTGTTGCTTTTTTTTCTGCTCCTTTCTTCTTCTTTAATTAAGAACGAAAAGAAAACACTTTGATTATTCTTATAATTTTGTCTAAGTTTATATTTGATATCACCGTGACATTTTGGCCTGGTCCCTGAGTATACCCCCCTAGGACACGCGTGTCCAACGACCCACCCCATCATATATTGAGATTCCCGACGCATCCCTTCTTCATCATCTTCCCTTTCGGCCCTTGTCTCTCCACTCCGCTCAAGACACGCTCTCTTCTTCCACTCTCGATCAGATCAATACCCCAAATAAAGTCTTGCTGCATCCGCATGCAAAAAGAGAAAGCCTCGTGGGCCGCACAAAACGCAAGATGTTCTCGTTCTTTCAATCTTCTCATTCATCTTCGCATTTGTTATCTTTTTAAAGGTATCCCAGAAAAATTGATAATTTTTAGAAAAATTGTCAGCATATCACATATTTGAACCTGATAAAAAACGGAAAAAATAACCTATGATGATCCTCGACATCCATCCATCGTCAATATTGCCTTTTAATTCGATAAATATTTCCATTACAAACTACTATCATTTCCTCAAGGATTGTTTCGTAA
>JAFMTC010001806.1:328913-372009 GCA_018845635.1 Nicrophorus orbicollis | reverse complement strand
CTCGTTTTCGGGGAAACGTTCCTACTTAAATCACTCTCTTGATATCATTATTAAATTTATATTTTTCAAATCAAACGAAACGAACAGCAAATACTTTTATCACAATCTACACACACCTAGAGAAACGCGCCAGTTTTGTCCCCCATTCTTTCTTTTTCACATTTCGTCGAAACGAAAATCCGCACATTCACCCAAATCTCTCTAACAATGTTTATGTTGTTGTTGTTGTTGGCGCGAGTATACACTATTTATGCACACACGGTTGTCGAATATTTTAATATTACTTTAAGCATATACACAACATGAAAATACCCTAATACCAAAAT
The DNA here is from genome assembly GCA_018845635.1 of Nicrophorus orbicollis. Classification (NCBI taxonomy): domain Eukaryota; kingdom Metazoa; phylum Arthropoda; class Insecta; order Coleoptera; family Silphidae; genus Nicrophorus; species Nicrophorus orbicollis. The sequence goes on along the minus strand of JAFMTC010001806.1, from coordinate 371,683 downwards.
CTTAAACAACTAGTTAATAATATCATTATTAATACCTAGAAACTAATACATTTACAATTTAAATTGGCAATAGATTACTAGACTTTTTTCATTATTATTATTTTTTTGAAACTCTAGTGGAACTTATCGATATACTCTTGATACTTTCACAATCATTGAATCGTCTTCCGGTTAATTTCATTTTTGCGAGGATTTCTTTCCGAGGCGCAAGTTGTTCTCTCATAAATAAAGCGCGTTACACTTTGTGAAAAGTCTACACATCCACACACACGCACAGCCGAACCGAAAACAACGAAATCGAATTTCGTCTCAAATTTGCACCATTTTGTTGTTTTCAATATGAATGGAAAAACAGAAACGCGCATCCACCTCCCCAATCACAAACACTCACACCCTTTTTCCTCAGGCACTCCAAACACGTAACGTAAAACATATCTAACTTGCACAAATTAAAGAAACATGTTCGTCTTGTTTTCTTTCCTTTTATTATTACTATTTAGTATACGATATGACTTGGTAAATTGATTGTTCTAAAAAGATGGGGGGGGGATTGAGAGAATAGAACGCGAATCACGGCTAGGGGAGGTTTCAGACTCTAAGCTTCCACAACAAAGGTATCTATCTCATCTCGATCTTCCTAGTTTATTACAGTTAGATTAGCTCTCCTTCTTCGTCGAGGAACGAAAGCAGAGAAACACACGCTTCAAGAGCCCTCACAAAAACAAAAGACCTCAATATTGTTACACCATTATATTCATAAATTTATCATTATTACTCATACTTCTTCATCTCTTACTCATTTTTTTTTCTTCGAATTTTTTTGTTTTGTTATTTTATTTATATTTTTTTAAAAATTAAAAAGCCACTTAAGATTCACAGCACAGTTGTGTACATAAAATACATGTTAGTCCAATGCTTTTTTTTACTTCACTTCTCATATATATATATATATTTATATAATATTTTTGTATTATCTTTTTTCTGTAAGTTTCTTCTCTTTTTTTTTCCTCCATAATTAATCTCTTAAATGATAACATTAGAAAACACTAGCATTCGGAAATGATATAATAATGATCGTGTGTTTGTTTGTTCATTTCAAAAACAATCTCATATGCAGAACGAACGAACGACGAAATCAGAGGATTTTGTTATCTTTAAATCAGTACGTTTCAATTTGCTTCACTCGTCATCAACTGTTAATCTCTCTCTCTCCTTCAATCATCATCATCATCAATCGCTACGCTCTCTTTGTATGTATCTCTATATAATAATAATAAAATATAATAATAATATAATCTCTCAGTCTTTCTTTTTAACTAGATCATCGTGGTTTAGGTAACGTTCAACGACTCCACACACACGCATTTCCTCATAATAAATTCACAAAGAAAATATTTCTTGTTGTTGTTGTTTTTTTTTTTAAATTATTATTTTTTTAAATTTGTTTGCTTCAATTTTCGGTTAATTTAGAAGAATGATCGCTGATTTTCGAGAATATTACAATAAATTGAATCGAATATTTTCTCGTACATTTATCCCATCTGTCGGCTTCGTCATTCATTACGCAAATCTTCTTCGTACCGCAGAATGAAAAATTGAAACGCACCAATCAAGGAAGAACTAAGTAAAAGATAACCGGTAAAAGTAACAACTAGAGAAAGAAATTGACGTACAAAACAAATCATACCGGGGCGGGGACAATTCGTTTCGCGAAAGACTCACATTGGCTCATATTTATCATATATATATTATATAATCATTTCGAAAGAAGAAAAAAAAATAAAAATAAAAAGACAAACAAAAACAAAACTAGATCGGTAATTATCGCATCATCATCGTCTTCTTCTTCGTCACATCATCATCATCGTCATCCACACACCAAATATTTTCAGTTTTTTTTTTCATTTTTTTACTTTTCTTGTTACTTTATAGAATATATAGAATATATCATTATATTATAGTTATCGATATCATTATTATTTACTTATTTTGAACACCACGTTAACACAATGTGATTGTACTAGTTCGGATGTCTCATAACTGCGTTCGCGATGCTGCTCCGCCCCGCGCGAATAGCATTTCATTTCGTTTTGTTTCTCTCGTTTTCTCTTCATCTCTATCTCTCTCTTCTTCATTTGTTTGAAGGGCAGCGATTGGTGAGTTTCTCTCTCTCTTTGATTGCTCGGCCTGGCGGCGGGGCAGCCCGGCTCTTGCACGCGCATCGACAACCAAACAAAATCACAGGTAAATATTATATTTTTTTTTGCTTCATTTTCTCTTTTCGTAATCATAAATGGACTAATAATTAACATATTCAAGTCTATGGCTAACATAGAAGAAGTACACACAAATACTTTTCATTATATTAATAGGTATATATATATATATATAATAAAATTTATATATATAGATTTATATATTTCATATATATTATTATTATTATTATTTTTTTCCTTAAATTAGAACGATTTATATAATATATTATATATTTCAGCTATATTATTATGTTGTGGTTTTTCTTAATATTTTCATTTTCTCATCTCATTATTACTAATTTTTTTATTTAAGAATACTTTTTCAGCGTGCAGTCTAAATTGATTGTGGTGTTATGCAACTGGGGCATGTGTCAGCCCTCAATAAGCCAGTTCCTGCTGCTCTTCACCTTTCACATCCCGTATCTCATTTGCTACCCCAGCTCACATATAATATTCATATAACAATATAATTTTTCTTTTAAATTAATTTTCTCATTTCTCATTCTTTGTATGTGTATAACTGATATTATTTTCTTCATACGTTTGTATCGTTATCGTATTATTTCTTCTTTTCTTTACCTTTTTAAATTACATATTTTTTTTGTCATTTTTCTTCTTCTTTTGTTTTTAATTATTTATAGGAAATAGGGAGATCACAGGTTTTATTTTCATGTGGGGTTAACAATTCTTTTGACGCGCGGCCGCGGCACTCCCACCGCCATCGGATGGTGATGAACCGTGTGTGTGTGTCATGTCATGTCCATTGTCTCTCGACCAATCACATCAGAACATTCACAATCGCGCTCCGCCCCCCGATCGCTTATTGGGAGAACGAAACCTCGGGGCTGTTCGACGAGATTTGTATAATAATATTTATCACATGCTAAAATTAGACTAAATTAGTGGGCGGGGGGATGTGCCAACGTTCCCGGTGGGCGTGGCGCGATCGCGCTCAAAATACAACCGCACACAGGGAGAGAAAAAAAAAATAACGTTCAACACATACAAACAACTAAGGTACGTTAATAATTAAAAAATATAAACAACGTTTACTAATGTACAAAATAGGTTATAGGAAAAAATATCTATATAAATATAAAAATTCAGAGCGAGATTGTTTTAAGAACGCGGATATTATATATATATGTATATAATTAAAACGAAAAAAATTCGCGCAATTAATATTCATTGATATTTTCGTGAGTTACGGTTCCGTTCAGAACCTTGCGTAGTTTAAATAATAGATAATAATAAGACTAGTTCGGGTTACATGTTACATCATTCCTGTTTCTCTTCACATACATACACACACAAAACAAAATAAAACAAAAGATTTGTCGCAAATTGAGAATATATAGAGAGGCAAAAAAACCAGTCCCGCAGAATAAAAAAGGATTCATAATTTGGCTTCGTTTATACAAATTCTGTTAGTTTTTTTGTTTTTGTTTTTTGTTTAAGTATTGCTGGATTTCACTTTGTAATATATATATCTAGAGTTATATAAGAATGGGACTAGTTTCAAGTGCGCTTCTGTGGAAATTGAGCGTCTTTAAGTCACAATCGGAGCTGTTTGTTTTTTTTTCTTCTTTCTAACTTATAATATTTTCTTTTTCTAGCCTTTTAGGAGACAATTTCAACTTAAGATATGCAACACGTCCACATTAACAAAAAATATGCAGTAAACGCAAACCGAATAAAAGAAAACTCCTCAGATTAAAAGAAAATAATATATATCCAGAAATAAATAAGGTAATAAAGAAATTAGCATTCTTATAAACGTGTTGCTTAAGAAGTTTCTTTTTTTTTAAATAAATTAAAACTCCCAAAAGTATTATTTAAAAACAAATTAAATTAGAAAACCTGTTGTTGCATGGATTTCTCTTTTCTCATTTTACATCGTCTCTCCGCCGAGAAGGTTTTCTGGCAAGAACGATTGAAGACTGGACGGTGTAGCACGTGATTGATCACCGGTGTCCAACGTGGAGGAGCCCCACAAGCTGGTCGTGGAGGAATTGGACCAGCTGGTGCTCCAAGTGTCGGCTGCCGTCGGCTTGGTGGATCCGCCGCGCCATCCGCCCGAAGATCCCTGCTGGTTGGCCACTTCCCTCAACAAATTGGTTGCCTCCCAATCAGTAGGATTTTCGGCGAGGATTGTTGTATTACCCAAAACGCAATTATTCAGAGCATTCTGAGCCTATTCACACACAAAAAAAAGAACATAACGTGTAAACAACGGCTTGCGAAATAATTGAATAATAATCTTACTTTTACAGCCTCTTCATTAGTAGAATATTTGGCTAAGGCGAACCCCTGATGCAAATACAAATGGAAGCTTTGCAATGGTCCATGCTGCAAGCAAAGTGTTCTCAATGTGGACCCATCTATCTGTAAAGCAAATAAAAACAATACAAATTATTTGAAATCTTGGGTTAAATCAAAGGTTGTTTACAAAATTTCTGGATAAATAACATACTTGGGCAGTCAGATTGCGAAGTAGAAGCCATGGGGTTGTACTTGAATTAACCCAGTTGCTTCGTTGAGACCCGCCCCAACCGGTAGACGAAGAAGTGATGTTAGATGCCCAACCATTGACAACAGAATTACTTTTTGAGGAGAGACCAGGAGGTGGACCACGTTTCGGGGCACCCCATAGTTCACTATTCACTGACGATGAGGGATTGAGTCCTCCCAAAATCTTACTGGGTACCTTATTCTGAGGGCTGAACAAACAACAACGGTACAATTAGTAAATATTTCAAGCCGTCTTCGAGTGTAGCTGAAAATGCTAAGAGATCATATATATGTTGGAATCACACAATCATAAATTAGATCCGTATTACATAATCATGTAGAATATATAATATAGTGATGAATTAATAAGGATTTAGCAATTATTAAAAGTTTTACCTTGTAAATGCACTTGACGACGTTGGATTGAATGTCCATGTGGAGGAACTAATATTTAGCGGTTGGATTGTATCAGCACCAGGTGGTGGAGATTTACTCGGATTTATATTGAACAATTCGTCTTTTATTATCGGCAGCGATAGAGGAGATCTTACCACGGAGCCTGGAGTTATGGTGGGATCATCTTCAATTGATTTTTGGTTTCCCTGCAAATGTTACACCAAATACATAATCAATAAAGATCAACAACGGTCATTTGAATGCAATAGTTTCATTCAAGTGTAATCAATCAAATATTGTACATACAATTCAGTTAGTTAAATTCAGAAATTAGATCCGTATAATTTCATAATGAAAATCAGAATGCTGTCTTGATTTAAATTGTAATTACCTTCCAGGGCTTCCCTGGTTCAAATTCAGGTACGAGATCTGTGAGGGAAGGCTGCGAAGGAGCCGCCCATTGGACATCCTTAATATCTGACCCCATAGTATCACCCGGGGCGCTATCTGGCCATCCGCCATCGCCGGCGTTGCTGCGACCGCTAGACCATGGGCCATCCGTTTGTGTCAGTCCCAAAGGATTCAAGTTTGGAGAGCTATGGGAAGGTACCAAAGGCTTTGATACCGATCCCGGTGCGCGACTAAAGTCTCCACCCTCATCTTTATCTAACGCCGGAGGTAATTTCCATTGCGTTAAACGAGACTGACCTTGATTCTATACAAATTTGAAAACAAACATAATACCAATTGCGTTTAACATTAAATTCAATATTGTTACCTGTGTATCCTTAATGACGAGATCGCTAAAACTGTGCATTGTTTCGTGCATTACGTTCGGCTTAAACATGTCATGCTGTTGCTGCTGCTGCTGTTGTTGTTGCTGTTGCTTAACGTAATTGGCTTGCTGAGCTGCGATCTGATTCTGCAAGTTTTGTATTTGCTGTTTCGTTTTCGTAATTGCGAGTGAATATTGTAGATAGTTCTGCTTCGAGGAGACCATACTTTGAGCCATGTTCTGTTGGTTGGCCCAATGCTGCAAATTCTTGATCTGCTGGAGTAGTTGGTTTAATAGGATCAGTGTTTGAGGAGCCAGTGGCTGATTCAATATCTGCAAAAAGTTGAATTGATAAAGTTGATCGATAGATAAATGAACGATGTAAATGTACCTGGTGATTTAGATAACCAGCTTGGACAGCCATTTGGATTTGTTGTACTAACATACGAAGCTGAGCAGTTGAAGGTTGCGATTGGGGCTGCATTGAACGGCCTCCGGCTCCGCCATTCCCTTGAGACACGCCACCAACCTGAGATAACATCTTCTGTACAATAGCTGGTGACATGCTATTGATAAGAGAACTGTTTCCTCCAGCTGAAGAATTTCCCATGTTATTCAACAAATTCGGCGCATTGTTTCCCTGTCAAATTGAAACAAATTTAAGTAACTTATTTTGTATTCCTGAAATTGATGGAACATACTGGTGGGAAATTGATTTGAGTAGATGGACCAGAAGGAAAACCTCTATGAGCAGGGAACTGTTGGTGGTCATAATGGTCCTCGTGTCTTCTATTCCATCCATCCATGCTTGGATTGCGGACTGTAGTATTCAAGAAGTCTAGAGCCTCTTCCATGTTCATATCTCGAACCCTCAGGGCATGTTCAGCATCCTCTTTCTGATTAAATCAATTATATGTAAGAAATCAAGCCTAAGAAATCAATTAATTGCATTTGTACCTTATATCCCATATCAAGTAATGCTCGGAATTGCTTGGAGTTCCAAATATTTTCTGGTGTTAATTGCTTCTTCGGACCCTGCTTGTGAGACCAATCCATATCATTTTCTGGCCACAGCGGTGGCAGAGTTCCTCCACCCATAGACTTTTGTTTTGGCCAAGGACCTGAATCATCTCCCCAGCCTGTCACACCTCCTGGACCTTGTTCCTCGACCCAGCTTGCACCTCCATTGCGCCAAACGCTGTTTCCATCAGATGGTCCTTTGATAGGCACACGAGTGGCAGGCACAGCCATACCTGGAGGTCCATTTCCAGCCCCACCTCGGCCTGACATGTTTCCTGCACCTCCACCTCCTGTTGGCAGATCTTTCCAGTGAGAACCTACAGCCCACACAGCGAAAGCCAGGATTGAGTGCTAAGAGTTTTTATGTGTACCTAACTACCTAATTTTAACTAATCTAATGTAAATTAACAGTGAACAATGGTATTTCCAGCATTTGACTTTCAATACATTCTCAATTATGTAATGTTTGTACGTGTAATGTGTTTTGTAAGCATGATTAGGATAAAGAGGATACACAGATATATCTTGTTTTTTGACTGCAAAAAATGTACAAGTAAATACAATTTAAATATGTAATTATTACCTATTTGAATGCACTTGGCTTTTGCGTCCAAATATTCATTTCTGATATTATTTGCGTAATACAAATCCACCAATAACAGTTTCAACATTTTTCAGATCTTTGTTTCACCTGATCACGCGAATAACGAACTCTGTTTTTAAAAACATACAGGTCAATGAACTACGCAAAAAATCCCATAAGAAAAAACAACAAACAAGTGTGCCCAACCTTCTCAAATATGTTTCAAAAGGTAACAGAAAAATTACCAACATTGCGAAAAATAAGGAACTGCGATTTGAATTTGTTTTTCAAAATTTAAAGATTCTTCATTTTCTTACCTAGTCTTATTCTCTATTAAAAATCAGTTTAATTCAACCCTTTCAGATGAATACATTTAGTACATCGACAATTTTAGAAAAATGATATTTTCAACAAAATATTAATTTAGCTGACTAATTTACGTTAAATAAAAATGTTCTTCTCGTAATAATATCCGAAAGGGTTAATTTCAGAAATGGCATTTCAGAATGTGTGCCATATTTTATGTTGGATAATTAGCGACAACTGACCTTGTTGAGGGTTGCCCCAGAGGGAAGTGCCATCATCATAGTTTGGCATATTGCGTCTTTGAGATGGTGGTGAAGGCTCTTCCCAGCCAGCACCTCCATTACCTGGTCCTACAGGAGTCTTTCCATGTGGGTGCATGTGGTGAGCACTGGCTTGAGGCACGCTCTGAGCCCAGAAAGCTTCCGCTCCAGAACCGTTTAATCTACCCGTTATTCCTGTTAAAATTCATCGATAAGAAACTGCCTGCCTCATTAAAGAGAACATCTCATACCTCTGGGATCTCCACGCATATCACCGCTAACAATTCTCATTTGCTCTCTAGGATCCATGATGCGCATAGTCTCTGTACTGCCAGGTCTCATATCCCGTGGATCTTGTCGCATATCGCGAAGATCTATCGAAGACGACCTGGGATCGGGAGCACGAGGATCGCCCCAATTGGTGTTCCCTGTCGAACTAGACCAATCGTTCTCCTTCTTGGGCCCACCCCACATGGTTCCCGAATTGCTATTGTTTCCACTCCATTGTTGTTGTTGCTGCTGCTGCTGCTGTTGTTGACCGGATGGAACACCTACGAGTAAAAAGAAATTCGTTAGTAAATAAAGTTCTTTACGAGTTTGTGTTGAGTCACTCCACTACCTGTCCAAACATTGCTGTCGGTGGGATCATCTTCTTCGCCCCAGGTTCCTCCGATATTCGAGGACGGAGTGTGACCCCAAGGAGTTTTCTGCTGCGGCGGAGGTGGTGGTTGTCCGCCACTGCGAAGATTCGCTTCCCACAGTTCCGTGCCGTTGTTCACGGTCGGCTTCCATGGATGCGGCGCTCCGTTTCCGGAACCGTCCATCTTATTCTGCGGCTCCGGACTACTGGGAATGTCCCAGTTAGTGTCCTGGTTGACATGTTGGCCGCCCCAGCCGTCCTGGCTGAAGATGGCCTCGCGCATGTTGGTGAGTTGTTCGAGCTGTTGTTTAGTCGTGGTGACTACCGCTGGTCCAGCGGGTTGGTTGTTTTGATTTTGCGCATTATTTGAGTTCGCGGTTGGCGGGGCCACAGATGTGGGCGGCTTCGGACCGGCCTGTCCCCATCCTGTGTTGCCCTGAGTGGCGGCAGGCGCTTGACCATTTGGAGGTATGTTCGAATTGGCTTTGTTCACTACAACAGACGCAAATAAATAAATATTAACAATCAAGTAGGAACAACGACGAAGCAAACACATATGACGTTGGTACAAATTGATTAATCATTCTCTACTACATCAGCAGTTCCCCCATGTAAATAACTTCCACCTATTGTTCTCGGAATATACAAAACAGATGCGAGTTGACACAAGTGCAAATAGCAGGATAATAAATTTAACAGCTTAAAATCAAGAAATTGTCATAATTGTAGCTTATGTTAACAAGTTTGGAAAGATAAAGCCTAACATCTCATACTTTTGGAATAAAGGATGTTTAGAGTATGTCCATTCTATTGTCGGTAGTAAATATTAATGGATGTAATGACTTATTATAGAATGGGAACCACTGTTTCATAGTCATTTTGACGATCGAAGTTCGGGGTCTGATTTGTATGATTTCGTTTGTTCGTGGATCTAACGAAAACAGTAATAACATTTTTGTATGGGATGTCTGTTATTTACCATCTTGATTAGTATTGCCGGGACCAGAAGTTGGGGGCCGATTGGCGTTATTATTCCATTGCTGGGTCCCCGTATTATTTGGGTTGGCAGGATTGGCAGTGCCCCAACCACTGGAGGTATTCGCTAGATGAAAATGAAGCATGCTTATAACGTATCGTCGGGTTGCTCGATGCACTGTATTTATATTTACCATTATTATTACTGGCCTGTGGGGTGGGCGGCGAGCCCCATCCTGAGGTGCCGGTATTGATGGAGCTCTCACCGCCACCGAGCAGTCGCATGGCAGGCATGGGGGCGCCGAGTTGCTGCAACTCTCTGGTACGCCTGCTCATCTCGATGAGTCTGGCCAGTGAGTAGGAGCTGCTGGCGGTGCTAGTAATTGTAACATCATCTAGGTACTGCGTAGTAGTCAGTCCGGGGGGTATTTTATTATCAGCCTTTTGGTTGCCGGGAATGTCTTGTCCGAGGAGTAAAGCACCAGACTTACATGCTAACTTATCGCTATTATTGTGGGCTACGTTACGTTGTATTTTTGGTACGGTAACAGAATTCAGAAGACAGTTTTCGGTCACAGATTGCATCCTGGAAATAAACAACAAAACACAATAAAGTTGCCACTATTTGCATTTCAGACACCACAATACATCCAATCGTATTGCGCTAATTACCTAAGATTAGAGTTGCCGGAAGGGCAACTTGAGCCGTATATCACAGATTTCACGTTCGAGGGAACGCAGGGGGACACACTTGGGGGTTCGGCTCTAACCACCCTTGCTGTCCGAGCGACTTGTACTGGGGGTGCGCGGCCCCTCATGGCTGACACTTGAGGCACTTGGTAGGTAGGAAATGTGTAGTTCGGCTCGGAGGGGACGGGGGCGCGCATCTTACTAGTGCTCCATGTCAGTCTAGCCAGCCAGAGATCTGTAACAAAACAAAACGCAAATCAACATCAAGAAACCAACTAACAAACTTATATCCAAGCAAACTCTTGCATAAATAAACAAATACTTTTGTCAATTTCAATATTATATATTCAATATTCTTATTGTATCAAGGCTTTTCTTAAAATAGAAAATATCCATACGATCTCCATAATAATAACGAAAAACAAATTTTATTCAAATCATCAATATTCATTATTAAAATATACACCAGATTTCGTGCAATCAGTTGATAGAATCGTGATAACAATGAGATTAAACACTTCAGATCATATAGATTTGAACCCAATTTCCAAAATCCTATATTTGGTTATGAAACATTAAATAATCTAAAATTCTATATTGTCATTATCATTGACGCTATTTATATGCACGACTAGTTTGAAAGTCCGTCATAAGGGTATTAGTGTATCTAAGGTTTCCTTACAGAAACGCAATTATAGAAGCATGACATCACATGCGTGGTGCAATTATTACAATTGATTTTGGCGAATGCTCAGTGTAAATAGTCTAGAAAGCAAAAAGTACAAGATTTTCATACATTCACAATGAACAGAAATGTTTCGGTACACGTAGGAAATTAATAAATGCAAATACCGAAGGAGAAAACAAATATTTAGCTTCTCCGAGATTCAGTTACCGCAGTCTTCTGTATACAGCATATAGAATGTAGTAACCCCAAGAGCGAGAGAGGCTTCATTTTCACGTGAATAACCTAGTAAACTTTCTCCGCAGCCGCAGCTCCATATAGAATTTCAACTTGAATTGTTACATCAATGGGAAATCAATTCGCTCAAACGATATTTGAAGCCGCATTTTTCGTATTTCTTTCTTCGCGTAATTAGGTTACAAATTACTTTGATTCAGCAATATTTTCTTTACCAGAAAGGTTGATGCTCTCCAATAAGCAAATAAACAGAAAACCAATAACATGGCAATTATCGGAGCATTATCGGGCCACGTTATCTAATTTATTTCATTTGAAGAAATGAAAAAGAAACGAAAGAGCAAAGAAAAATGATCGAATCTGTTTGATGCACATAACACCATACTTTAATGACGATAAAAAGTTCCACTCGATTTTGTAAATAACGATAGTGGATGTTATGAGTGTTACATTTTCGGATAAATAAAGTATCTACATAATAATTGTTCCATGCTCGAAATAGATGTTTGTAAATAAAGACAAAATAGAATGTGGATTTGTTATATTTTCGAGATGAGTATAAAAATGTATGACTTCAGGAAATAAAAATACGATTTGCGAACATCGCCCACGCCTACAATATTTTTTCCCCTGTATTCTCGAAAAGTTTTATTTTTTTTATAATCTATTTTCGTTCGGTTGTGCAAGTGGTGGAGACACAGCATGGGTGGGCGGTGAAATGGCGAACGTTGCTGAACGGGAAAAATGATGAAAAAAGGAAGCAAAAAAAAAGGACGACGTAAAATTCTAAAATTACCGACCGACCCTCCCGTTCTTATTGGCTGCCCAATCAAAAATCGTTAAAAGGGGTGGGCCGAACGAGAGAAGCGTAAACACAAATGGATAGGTAAATGGGAATGCGGCTGATGCGTTTGATGGTGGTAAAGGTGCAGAGTTGCATAATGAGCTTCCGGGGCAATGGTAAATATAAAATAAGACGCAGAAAATGTAACTTACAAATATGGAGGCCCCGACACTATTCGTAGCGGTGAACGGTAGGGGGGAAAACACGTCTTCCAAGCGGCAGAAAAACACAAGTCATTTTAAATTCCCAAACAATAAGATATGCTCGATGATGATGATGATGATATACGTATACGAAAATCGCGCACCATCGATCAAAATACCGAAATAATAGTAATGGAAACACAAACAACGAACTGGGGACCAACTAAATCGTAAACGATACTTGGAGAACTGCTAACTGGTTCACCGCAGTGTTGATCCTTGTCAATTTGTTGTTGTGGAGAGGAGTGAAGTCTCGACGACGACGAATTGCAGCAGTGCACTCTTAATGATAATGCTGCGTACAACAAGCTCGGCCGCTAATGAATACGAGATGGTCGTGTTGAATTTGATGAACCGAGGATGTCTCGCACATGTATATTATATCGCACAGCAGAGAGGAGAGCAGTCCGTCACTTCCTCCTACCCATTCTCGTTGTTGTTGTTGATCTTTGTTATTATCCGGGAATACTAAATATCACAAACGACTTCCACAGATTTGGCGTTAAATTCTTGCATTTAGTTCTTTACTAGTACAGTGGACAACTAGTGGATTTGTGTATTGATCCGTCTGTACGTGGCAGAGAGGCAGACGCGAGCAGCAGAGAGCGGGCGCAGACGGAATCCTGCCTGGGGTACCGCAAGGTTCGGCACTCGTCGGCCAACATCGACCTGTTTGGAAAGCGCAATTACCGCCGGGAAAACAGTTTTGATATCGCGAGGACCGCCCCCTACCCTCGGGGCGCCGACGAAGCGCCTCCCCCCCATCCCGCTGACCCCTCCCCCACGACCCACGGATGCGAAAGGCGGCGTTGGCACTTTTCGCCGTCATCTCACGCATCCCAAATCCAATCGAAACGCACCTTTACCGATCTCATCGAAAAAAAAAAGAGACTACATATAATAATTATATACGCAGCAGGGATAATCCCAACTGAATCCTTGCGATTCGGTCTGACCTTTAAACGCTCGAATCGATAAATAAACAATACCAACCAGACACATATTTTTTTTTGTTCGATCTTATTTTCTTGGACGACCAAAGCCAAATCATTTCGCGCGCGCCATTTAAACATACCCAAATAAACTCTGCCAGTATGCAAATCCAAGTCCAAATACCACGAATAAACGGTACGCGCCAAATGTTATTGTCGTCTTCTGCACTGCAATTACTCTCGTAGCTTCGGGACTAACTTCGCGAAATGCACTTCCTAACGTTCGGACGATTTTGCTGCCTCGAACATTATTCTTCAATTTTAACATCGAGAGAGTCCATTCAACTCTTTCATAATAAATTCAAGCCAGGTTGAAGTACATACATATACAGCACGTATCGACGTTCAGAGTCGATAATACAATTCGTATTTGTTACAAACTCGCACATTTTCGATGTAGCTTCAAACGAATTAATTCCACGCTTTTGATCCAGTTACATAATTTCCGGAAAACAAAACTTTACCTAACAAATATTCACGCAAATTTCATTTCATTTTCGAAAGCGCAGCTTCGAAGCGAATTTGCTTCAACATTTATTGTGTATCGATGAAACATGAAATCTAGACTAGAATTTCACCTTACATATATACAAACAATCGATGTAGGTTAAAATCCAGATGATTGTTGAAGAGAGATTCGAAGTTGCCTTAATTGGTAACAACAAAACAGCATTTTCATAACGAGTTTAAAATATTAGTTTCTTAAAAAAGCGAAACAAGCAAATATAATTAAATATTTCGATCATTAATAATTGCATCTACATCAGTTAATAAAAGTAGCTTTCATTAAAAACGATAAGATTAAATTAATTAAGATGATATAATAGTATGATAATGCAATGTAATTTAGTTGAATAGTAAACAATTTTAATAGAAATGAGCTGTTGGCACCAAAAAATCTATTAATAGTAAGTATGCATTAACAAATCTCGTTCGTAAGTAACAAATGATAAAGTATCTAGAAAAGGTGCCAAAATGGATACACATAAATTGCATTTGCGTGGATTATTTAAATATGCGAAGCATAAGAATAAATGTGTTATTTTTGATTCCTTTGCTTTAAATACATTGGAATGTATAGTTGTTTTCTATATTTAATTTCCACCGGTGTAAAGGAAATGATTTTATTTGAGGTGATGAGAGAAGGTAAAATTTGTTGCAAGGGGAAGGAAAAGGAGCAGCTGGTGTTCGTGCCAGGTAAAATAGAGCAATAGGTGTATATGTAAGGGTATAAATTAGTAAAGACGGTCCCTAAAAGGGTACTCGGTCGGTGGGTCTGAGATGAGGGAAGAGAGGGCGGCGTCGTGACCCAATTTCCCCCGTGCATTTTCCGGGGAAACGGTTAAGGTCAGGTCGCACTTGGAATTGGAGCAAACCAACCAACCAATAGTCCAGGGGGGCAACATGTGACCTCCTCTCTTTCTATCTCATCCTTCCATCCCCGCAAGGGATGCCACCCAAAACAACCCGGCCCCTCGAACCCTTTGTCTACCGCAAGAATAAACAAGGGATCCATTCGATGGAAACAACAACAACAACAAGCTATTTCGTTTCCTCTTCGTTAAACGCGAATGTTTCCATGTCGAGGAATTCGATTCTTCTTCAAAAAAATAAAATATAAAATGAAACGACCAACAAAAAAGAAGAATGCCTAGCAAATTCCACGGACGTGCGCGGTAAATATTTACATTCCACCTTTTAAAATCAAGCTAAATACTAATAAGTGGTTGTTTACCATTCATTCACTACACACGCACACATTCGTACTTCACTCGAGTTCTACCTCAACGATCCTTACATTATTTTCATCCTTTTTCTAATTTTCTTATAATCCCCGGACAAAGGAAAACTTTCTCACATAACTCTCAACAGTTCGCACTCACTGGAAGTATACAACTCCTATCCTATTCGCGATTCGGAACCTATTAGCTCGTCCTTCGCACAGGGAGTGTTACTTCAATATTTTTTTTTTTTGGGATAACTTCAGTGGAATGGTCTTTGCAACCGCACTTCAAGATCGACTAGCACAGGACTAAAACTGAAACTCGCCACACAACTCGACCCAACAAACTACAGACGAGATTTGCGCACGACACACAATCTCTCTTCGCTCTCTCACTCTCTCTCTCTGTTCCACAGCTCGACTCTCCTGCCCGTATCACGCAGGATTATTCATTGATTTAGAATTCATCCGAGTTGGGAGATGCGTCTGAAATTTTCCGAACTTGTGCTGCTGCCGATGTTGTTGTTATGAAAAACAACTATCATCATCGGTACTCCTCTCGTTACCATCACTAAAATCAGTTTATTAATACTATTTTTGAACTTGCGATAAACCTCGCGAATCTAAAATTCGTGTTTGTTATGATTTTCCCACTTGTTGTTAACACGGAACATTTGTTAACTAATACTGAGATATAATAGCAAAGCAAATGAGTGTTAATACTATACAAAGTTTACACAACACGAATGGATGATAATTGAGGCACAAACATATCTCAATATTTTACAACTTTGTCGAAATGAAAATACTCAGCATCAAATCATCTATCTTACAAATCGCAATTTACGTCACGAAACCGGGGAATCCCTTACGTTTAAACCTCTACAATTGGAAATCTGTAAAATACCAAAAGCAGCAGACATATTTTAAAGCAATTATTTGTGTAAAAGTACAAAGCAGAGATAGCAACAAATTTGTTGAAGCAAAAATTGAGAAGTAAAAACGCTGTACTTCGTTATCAACTGATAACCGCGCAGAGAGGATGGAAACAATATGTCAAGAGGAATGGACGAAAACAAATCTGTCCTCTCAGTTAATTGAATTGTACCGAGGTTTCAGATAAATACATGACTGTACTCTCAACAATAGATCATAAACCGCAAACAGAATGCGATGACTAAATCCACGAATTATGCACGAACATATTTTCACCGGTTTGATTAAACTTCTATTACTTTATGACAAATAAGAAAACAAATACGATGACCTAAATCCGATCTAACAATTCTAAAGGAAATAAGTCAATTTTATCAACGCTTTTATCGATCGACGTTATCCAATTTACTTAGCAACAGTCGACGAAGGACTCACAAGAGCTTGTGTGCGCGTGTTTGCGGTGGTTGTTACATAACTCGCCGAATCCACAACACAGTTTACCTTGATTACGTTTAATTAATCAATCGCGTTAGGATACGTAAACTGGATTTCGAACGGTCACACGAAAGTTTACATAGTCATGACTTTTGACTCTCCGCGTTTCATTCTATGGAAATCGAATTGCGAACGCGTTTAACTTCAGAGCCGGCTTTCAAATACACTTCGATGTAAGAGCGTGCGTCTTTGGTGCAGACGAAACATCTATAAGAGCAACCTTCACATTTCAAAGACCAAGAATGTTTGATGATTCCTATGCACCGTTTGCTCCCGTTCGCGAACGAGTCTATTATTTTTCAAGATAAAACATGATTTTATGTTATGTTCTATAAATAAAAAGGCATGATTCACTTTTTCGATCATAACTAAATATGACTGGTGATGGAAATAAGTAGCAAACGCAAACGAATACATTAAAGTGTAGTTATGACATCGTGTAGTTGTATAATTTTGAACGTCTGGTGCGAAACACTTGCAGAAAACTCGTCCAAAGGCATCGTTTACATAGTGGAATGGTTTTATGACCTTGATTGGAACACAACTATGGAAACGTTAGGTCTTGCGATTGGTTTAATTAAATACCATTTCCATATTGAATGGCCGCAATGAAATCATGTAAAAGAGAAGAGAAGGATTGCAGCATCGGTGGTCAATAAACTTCGCCTGGGAATGCAACTGTAGCAATATAGAGAAAAAAAAAACTAATTATAAACTAAAATAACTTTGTTTATGTGACTGGCGGCAATAGAAAGTTGTAAATTGTTTGTTTTGTACATTTCTTTTTCTTTCGTTCCGAGGCAAAAAATCGAATCTAGATCATCGGACCGAATGAAGTGCAGGTGAGTGTTATGTCATCCGGACCAGACGTCGTTATTGTAAGTAATATAACTACACACTCTGAAAACGTCCAGATTGCTACAGAGATAACTCGTCTGGTGAGGAGGAGGAGGTGGTGGTGTATCGCAACCTCTGCGAGCCGTTTTCTTTGTTTCAACATCGCCGTGCGCTTGACCACAGAACTGGTCTAAAAACCAACACACAGCGCGATTTCAAATCTCCGATTACGGCAACGGATTAACCGAAAATATGAGAAAGCACAGGTCATACTTGAAAGGATAATTCCGTCGGACACATCCAAGAGACACAACAACAACAACAAGCAGGTGCTTTATTTGCCTTTGTCGCGAGATACAGGATACTTTTCAACAAGTTATCATGATCGTCGGATCGTAAAATTTCTCGAGCCGTGTACACGGATTGTTGTGTTCGCTAGCCTTTTTTTAATGGTCACAGTTGCATTCGGAAAAAAAATCAATTAATTTATATTGCATCCACTTTCTTAAGCATTCTTAGGCTCACATCGAGGTCGACGTACTTGAATTGATCCATTCTCATCTAATGAAGGGCTCAATTATTTACTATTATCATAAAAAACAAGAAGTAAATATAATTTCATTTCATGACTATAGTACGAATATGTTTAGATATATTTTCTTACAGAATGTTAATAAAACCTTAATTTTGTACACCTACAAAACGTACATTTATAAAGCCTCAAGAACTTAATTAAAGATAACTTCCACAGCTAATCATATTTATTTTCAGAGACCTGATAATTATTAATCTCACGATTAAGAGTTAACGAAGTAAAAGGTCATCGTCGTGTTTCTATGCTAATATGCATCGGTTAGGTGATGATGTTTGGAACAAGCTGAAACGAGGTATAACACTTCAGTAATTTAACAGCTTAACTAACGCATTAAGTTGAAGTGGTCCACGGAGCAAAGAAAAAAAGGTGCATCAACCTCGGACGGGAGGGATACATTAAAAGTTTCTAAATGGCAAATGTCTGTAATTATTTATAATCTCGCAACAACATTAATAGTGCATGCAAGTGAACAGTTTAACCTCGCGATCGTGGTTCATTAATTGTCGTAGTAAATTCATTGCGTGAATCTCGCAAATCGCAATCACGGATAACCACTAATTAGGAGAGAGAGAGAGAAACAACGATTTGGCATTGGTAGCTGTAACTTGATTGTATGTAACAACTATCAAAAAGTAACTAATTAATGTTAATCTATTTATCAATTGTTGTTATTTTTAATGTCTTGGTGGTTTAAATTGCATTTAATGTTTAATTGTATTTGCAGGAATGGATTGGTAATTCTCTGTGTTGAATGGTGTTCGAGCAGAAGTCGAGAATAGCTGTAGTGGTTCTTTGGGGACTTCCTGGTACATGCAATTATGTTTGAGTTAAATAGAGAAACTGCATGATCGTGTACAAGAATTTGAGGTGAAACTACGGTTATAACTTTAGCAAGTTATAGGAATGGCTGTTGTTGCGTTGCATGCTCGTGTACCAAATCTCGCTCTAATTAGATTTACGAATCGGGACGATGAATGAGATATCTATGAAATAGTATCGAGTATAAATTAGGACCTAAGATGAGGTCGTGCGCAACTAATGCAGGATCAACCTGAAAGGAATGTGCACCGCCGATCTTAGGTTTTTGAGGGCAAGAATAGCTTTTTGATTCAATAATTTGGTTATGTCAAAGGGAAGAAACCTAGCAAAATATGTCAGAAAATTCACATGTGATCAACATCAGTTTTTTTTGAAATTATGGACTGATTTTGACCGATCTAGACACGGTACTGGTAATATATACAAGCAGGATATGGATCAAAGTCCAATTGTGTCGTATTTTCCGGGTTGGGCGAGGGGTTCGAGCAGAAGCCGAGAACAGCAGCGGCTGTGATTCTTTGGGGACTTCCTGGTTCCGCGTGCGAGAGTTTCCTTATTAAACGGAGCACACATGCACACGTAATTCGTTAACGGACGCGCCAATTACGGATGAGGGGAGGAAGAACGGGGCAAAGCGAGAGGAGCGAGGAGTGCGAGAAGACGAGAGCATTGTGCAAAGCCAAAGAAAAGGTTATTAAACCTTCGAGGAGGCTACGATGCACCAACCGACCGACCAACCACCAAACACCACCACCAGCAGCAGCGGCGAGTTACGTAACCGTAGATCGAGGCACCGGTTCTAACGGGCCGTCAGGCTAAATCTATTAGCGACGATTTTTCTGTGTATTTATAAGTTATGGACGACCTAATTCCATGCAACGAAAAGCATGTATATATATATATATATATACATACACGGACAATCATATATAGCTGGTGTTAATATATATAGAATGTATTATCTGTATCGCTATAGATTGCCTAATTGCGTGCTCGATAACTTTCTAATTTCTGGCCGATTCCATCGACGCTCGGTGTGTTGCTGACGCCGTCCGAGACCGGAAACGATGAAAGGTCATAGCTTGTTTCCAAGGAAGACAATGCGATGATGAACAGCAGCATCATAACAATGGTCCAACCATGTGGTCTTCACATGGATGGACCAGGAGCACATCTACACGTCTCCATGTCTTCGGACCCATTCATTCCGGTGTTCGTGAAAGGTCTGAAGCGCATGCGTTCGTGACCTATGAAACCGTTCCTAGTTTATCAAAACTAGTTGCCTGCCGGCCTGGCAACAGTGCGGGGACTGCCTATGTTCGAGCTGGATATACTCGAATGCGTCGCGGTGGATATAGAGGTATCAAGGTCACATATTTGCAAAGTACGCCCCGACACAGAAAGCGGACACACTACACTCACATGCAAGCATGTAGATGTATATGCAGACATACACGCAAAACACAACTAGACCAGACCAACAGGAGGAGAGGACAGACCGATCACCATCATCGATTCCATAGATTCAACATTTCTGGCTTGATCAACCAATGGAAGCAACCATCCATCCATCTGCACACCTCTCCATCTCTCACACAAACGCCAGCCATCATCATCAACTCCATGGTTGAGTGACCCGAAAATCATCATCTCGCCGCAATGTCATACCGATTCCGAGCACGCACGGTGTACGCATACATGAAAGAAATCAATTAATCGCAAAAACAAATAATTACAGAGCAGCAACAAAACCGAACGTATTGGACTAAATTGCAGCCAGCTAATGAATCGATTCGCATTCAGACGGCGTACTCTGAATTGCATTATTGCATCAAGTTTCACCTGCATGCTTTTTTCAGGTGTGCAGCAGAGGGAGAAGGGAACGAAGCAACACGCCAAATCATAATTTTAATTTGTACACACAATGCAAACGCAAAAATCGAGTTCCCTTAACCATACTCTAAAAATAGCGACATCCTAAAAGCCATTTGCAATGCAACGAAATAGCTCAAGGCCGCTTTTCGCTATTAGTTTCATGCTCAAATTAAGCGCGTCAACGTATCGTTGATTCGTTAATTAATTAACTAATTCAATAAACGCACAAGGTAACCGCATTATATCGTTTAAATACGAGACTCGTCACAAGCTATTAAGCACGTTATAATCGTCAATTTAAATATAAGTTACAATAATTTAGGATTTGCAAATATGTTACAATTGAATGAAATTTAATAATACAGTAGTTACACGATATTTGTAATCGCGTGGGCGGAGTATTCTTAAGGGACGAAATGTAGAAAGTTGCGGAAAGCGAGTGAACACGAACACAATAGAGCAAAATTAATTAAGCACAATATCGTCGATAACTATTTTTAGACATTACCGTTTCACTAAATGCGTTTGTTGCGCCATTGTTGTTGTGTTTCGGTATTTGCATAACGAGATGAATTCGAATTAAATGAAAAGCCTTCACGCCGAGATAAGATTGAATTTCACGCCTGAAAAGCCATCCTCGTTTTCGTTGCGCCTTCTAATTGTTATATTCAAACAATGTTATTAAAAGAAAACAACACATGGATAATCTTCAGGCAAACGCTTCAATTGAATCATCGTCACTTAATTTGCAAGATATTCTAGTTAATTTTGGATACGAAGCAAATAATACAAAATCGTCACTAAATGCACGAGTCACGTCGAGCATATTGAATCATCGGTATCCGATAATTACGTTTGCTATGCTATGTTTTTTCTTCTTTCAAATGTAGGATTTTTCTGCACTTGGGCATGTTTTGGAATTCGCACGGTACTTTTGCAACAGTGAAGGTGCGACACAAATAGAAAAGAACGAGGAGAAGAGGAAAAAAAAAAGAGAAGTGCATGCACAAGGGCCGCACCGAGCCATGAAGTAGTCATGAACATCAAATTGCGGCACGATTCCTATTCATTTTATTAGGCACAAATGTTTCGCAGATATTTCATCTGAACTTACGTGATTTCACTTTCTTTTAAATTTAACAAACAAAAAAACTTTATATTTTTAGAAACGTTTGCCTAAAAAGCAAACGTTTATTAAAATAAAAACTACGATTCTAATTCATTACCATAATTGAACTACAGTCTAGACGTGCTACAACGTCGCTAATTTATACTGTAATTGTTGTGCAGAGGAATGCGGTTTGGTTGGAAACCGCAAAACCGAAAATTATTTGAATTAATTTAATTTCAAACGAAAAAAATATAAATAAAATAACAAACAGAATTGTTTTTGTAAGCTAATTTTGGAGTGAATCCAATATTGATTCAATATATGTAACAGAAGTGAAATTGCATAGATTTAACTTTTGATTTATTTATTCAAAGAAATGATTGATTAATGCATGTACTTCCTAGGCGTCTGTTATGGAGGCTACTACTATTTCGAATTCCGAAGAGTTTTTTGTCAGGAAGTCGGAGATTGAGACAGGACTATTAAATAAACGAAACTGTTCTTTGAGCATAGCAACTAAGTTAAGTGTAAGATTACGATTACGTAAAGATCTTTACAAACTCTTTCAAATAACAGGAGATTAGTTGTTTACATTACTAATTTAATATTGAAAATTGTGTACTACAAACAGATGTAAGCTTTTAATCCAATTACTGTTATTGTACCATTCTTAATACTGAAGTTCACTAAATGTTCAAAAACTGTAACGATACGATTTTATGATTGATTTAAAATTACCTGCATATAGCAACAATATATTAAAATTGCGTTATGTTCATGACTTCCAAGTACTTTATACTAACAAGTAGACTAATGCGATGTCCTTCAACTAGTGCGAATTATTATTAATTAGTGGCGCTGTTTTCTAAGAATGTTAAACGCTTTAAAAACAAAAATGTAATTATAGAATGCGCGTTTCAGCTGGTAAATGATTATTTATTTAATACGTCGATATAAAATTCCAGTAATTATCACACGTTTACGAACTGCATGTATTTGCTTCTCTCTCAATACGCTCCAAGAACCAGTTTTGCGCAACTGTATTGATTTTTGCATCCTGCAGTTTAATGAATGGCGAGTAGAAATGTGTTTCTAAAATATTTATCAGCAGAAATCTATTAAGCATTCATTGGTTGAGGAGGTTGGCAGCTGCTGCGGCGATATTTTCAAAGCAAAAAGACAATGCGTTGCAATGAGACGGCGTCGCACAAAAACTTGGCAATTCATTTTGCATAATTTCCAATTTGCACGACACTCTGAGTGAGTGTGAGCGAGTGAAACAGAACGAGAAATGATGGAGAAACGATGGAAAACAGCTTTAATTGTCTATTTCGAAACCGTCGACAGTTGGTTCATATATTTGTTGATAATAATTAAATGCAAAACCGTGCGGTTCTGGGTAATTGTTAATTACGGAATAGAAACGCATGAAACTAACTACTCGCTGGTATCTGTGCATTTTGGCGCCATTGTAGGCAGCAGACGCAGATAATAGCTAATCAGGTTTATGCGATTTTTGTAAACCGCCCTTTTTCGAACTCAAATATCTATACAAAACGAAAAAGTTTATAATAATATTTATCATAACATTCACAAACAAACATTTTTCCGTCCACAGTTGAAAATTAAAAGTTGCAAAAGTATTTCAACTTTTTGCTCAAAATATAAAAACATTAACAAAGAAACAACCACTGAACAAAAACTATTGTAAAAGTATGTCAAAGCTGATACCGAAAGCAATAAGGAAAGTATACATTAATATTCAAGTAATTATCAGTTTTGGAAATGAAAAATAACACGCAGAAAGGACTAATCAACAATTAAATAACGGTATAAGATACTTTCTCTAAAAATAAATCAAATTGTACAATAAAGAGATATAATCCATGATTTACATGACATTTAGTGTACGATCATTGAAGTTATATATGAATTTTATACAATCATTTAATTATGTTATAACTCGGATCACATTTGCTCAAGGATGTATTTTTGAAGCAAGAAAAAAAAAATGTCATTGAACTTGTATTATTGTTAAAGCGTCTATTAATAATATTCATGGATCAAGAAATAAACGTTATTTTTATCTTCTAGAAAAGTTACACTCTGAAGGTTGTCCATTTTATTTTGCATGCTTTTGCACAAACCTTTAATAAACGAATTACAAAAATGTGTAAAGTTATTTAAGTGCTTGAAGCTTTTGTTATGAAAATATAGTCTATTTTTTAAGGGTTTTATGGTTATAATAAACTACTTGCAGCTGTTGAAAGTGTCGCTTTTAACTTGGAGATACTTGAATGAGAATTCAGGTATAGCAATGGCAATAAAGCCTTTTACTAACCGATGGTTACCTTCCCTGTTTGGGTTCGTCTCGCCTTTTATTGTAATGCAATTTTAACAGTATATTTAACTACATTTTTAGACTCAGTTGAGGCTGCATGAATTATGCAATTCATTATTATAAATATAAAATATAGCAAATAAATAGTCTTAAAATGTATTGCTTTAGCATTTTAAGTAGCTGAGCCGTTAAAGGTAGTGATACAAATATAATAAATGTGAGAACAGTAGTTATATTTTTGGTGACCATGTTTTATGGTGTGAAATAATGCGTTACAATTCCACTGCTACCAACTCGTAAAATTGAAATTAGACTAATCTTATCTGAGTCCAAATATTAAGTGTACATAAATAAATAAAATCATAACCGGGGGAATAATAAAAACATATGCAGCTCGAATAAACGGTTATTATACAATACGATCGATTTCCACGGAAACGTGGGGCCCTCCGAGCGACGTTAACGACCACCTCGCAACTCTAAAGGGACCCTTGGAGTTGGCGATGGACGAAAGTCGCAAACGGAGGCTTCGTTATAGCGAAACAAAAGAACGAAATCCCGACCCGAGGCCCCCCGGTGGCGAAAATAATGAAAAAAAAGGACGGATGAGAGACCGACCACACGACGTACGTCGGCGGCGTTGCAATTCGTGCTCGCCCGAAATAGAAAACCCAATTAATCCGGATCCTTTCTTTTTGGGAATCCGAAACGGAATGGAACCGCCAGAGTTCTTCCTGTTTTTTTTTCACTCTCCTCCACGACTTTCCATCATCGCAAATCCCGGCTTCGTTTCGCGACGTCCCGCTTTACGTCTTCCAAATGTTACCCGACGCCATCTTATTGCTATTACACAATGTAATTACATGGTTGTTTGTGAGTCTATCCCGCTAAAATGTGTACCGAGGTGCGTCAAGATGAATCCATCGCTGATTGCGTTCATTTCTATACGATCGGTTAATCTTCCAAACATTTTATACTATACATTCTGCGAATGAGAATTGCCCGGCGAGGCGAGAAAACGACAGAGAAAAAGAGAAGCTCACTCACCTATTTTTGTTTTTTGTTTTATATATATATATATATGTGTGTATGTATATATATATATTGTTATTGGGTTTGCGGCTTCCTTTTGTGAAAGTCTTTTCGTTTTGGTTTTTGGTTCTCCTTGCTTCCTCTTTAAATTAAAAATTCGCACATATATCACTCGAAATCACACGGTTTTATATATTATACTTGAAAAATCCTCGTCAAATACCCAAAACGACGTACAACGCCATTTTGAGACGTTTGCGAGAGTCGCTCCTCGAGTGAACTTGAAACCACCAGCGAATCGGCTCCGCTCGGCCCTTTCCGTCGCAACGGTCTTTATGTGGGAATTTTAAATCGAATTCCGTTTTCAAATTACATTTCAAAAAGTTACAATTGCAACCAAAATATATGTTATTAATGAACGTTTTCATTGATGGACAAGCTTCATGTAATAAGTTCAGTTACCTGAATTTTAATTTTTAGAAAGAACCATTTTTTTAAATAATAAACTCAATTAACAACTAGTTAATTTATTTTTTTAACAAACACGTTAGGTTTATGTTAATAACTAAAATTTACTTAAAAGTTATATGATAATAAATTAATTAACGATAAGCGCAAATTTTATGGTGAAATAGTAAAATAATAACAAAATTGTACAATTACAAAATGATTGTATCAGATATGCAACCCAATATACACCTATGTACGATTGTTTGCCTATAGTAATTCATTTTCTCTATTTTATTATTGTTGCAATGAAAAGCAATTTTATCAATGCTCGAAAATAATGGGATTATCAACATTAAAATAAATGCGAAAAAACTGAGGTCAATAGCCAATTGTTTCTTTAAATTTGTATAATTATTATTATTGTTATATAAAAATCTTTAGGTTTTGTCTGTTGCAATAAATATTAGTAGTCCTGTGATGGGTACTTTAAGTTGTCTTGTTGTATATTAATTAATATGATTGAGTAACTTAAAATATGTTTTTTTATTGGAAAAGTCTTGAGTTTGAGAAATAAACAAGAAAATCAGTTTATGTGTACAGCTGATATAGCTTCTGTATAAATGAAAATAAAACATTATACGAAAAAAAATAAAGAAGTTTGGTCCAACATAGCTGGAAAATGAGTCTACTATTCATTGAATAGTACTACATCCTATCCGCACGTGACGTACAATTGTGAGAAGACGTTACGTAAATGATTAAATATATATAAAAAAAAACATTTTGTCCTTAATAAATAAGAAAAATCCCGAATAGAAGAAATGTGTGAATTGCGTTCACTGTCAGCTCTTGCTCTGTTAACTGGCCGGCACTTCCTTCGCCGTAATTGAATCGTTCAACTGTGGTCCGTCCACGCATTTCCACAGACCGTATGTCTTTCCAACGGTGGTCTGCCATAATCTGAGCGTACCATCCTCTGATCCGGATGCATACAGCTCTCCATCCGGCGAGAAACGCACGCAATGCACAGGTCCGAAATGACCCTTGAAGGATTCTGTAAATGGAGCACGTTGAATCCGAATTGTTAATGTAATGGGAATGTAAGATTTATATACCGATTTCTGCTCCGGACGCGTAATCGAATTTGTAGACCTTCAGGTCATCCCCGCCGGCAACAAAGATACTCTTGTCCGGGTGCAAAGAGGCAGAGTTCACAATGGATGGAACTGAATACTCTTTGATCTTTCCCAACGTGTCAGCATCCAAGAACGTCACGTTCTTGGCATGTGAAACGGTGATTACGGTACCGTCCTTAGATACCTCTACTCCAGTGGGATTACTTGGGAAATCCACTTTTTGTATTTCCTAAACCATAATTCAATGTTATTAAAGTTTGTTTAGAATATTTAAAAAATGCATAATAAAATAATGATAAAAAAGAATCTTGTTTACCAGCATTACTCAAAAATAACTTGACAGATTATGCATGAAAACATAGTACAGTTATTACTCTATAAATAGAAACATTATTAAGTTTGTATGTTGCAAAAACAAGTTATTTTGAATAACAATTTGCAGATTATAATATCATTGTTCTATAAAAATGCATATAATTTTAAAACAAACCTTTCCTGAGTTTCGATCCCAAACTCTCAAAGTTTTATCATCAGCACAAGATACAATATTCTTATCATTTCTAAACAATATGACATGCTTGATGCCGGCGGTGTGGCCAGAGAAAACTTCGGGAGCTGCACAAATTAATATTTCAGAAAAATAATTTCGATTTTTTTAAAAATTATAACATACAAGCGTCAGTCTTGTTCAAGTCAAAAACCCTGACAAGTTTTTCATTGCTTCCAGTCACTAAAGAAGCTGTATCTTGTGTAAAGTCAACCGACTTCACGATGTGGTTGTGTTGGAACGAGTGCAGTTCTTCACCAGACACTGCATCCCAGACTTTACCGGTGAAGTCAGCGGCTCCACTAGCAGCCCTAGTGGCATTGGAGTTCAAAGCTACACCCCACACAGCTCCCTTGTGTCCCTCGAAAGTGCCAATCCAGTCGCCAGTGTCGCCCTGACGCAGCATAGGTTTTCCATCTGAAAAAAAAAGACAACGAATGCATTATCAAAAAGCAAAGAAATGTTAACCTTGCGTTTATTTGCGAAGGCTGCGAAAAAGTAAAATAAAAAATAATCAAAGCACGTTCTTTTTAATTGAGGTTTCTTCGTGCGACGCTTGAATTGGGCCAAGGCGAACGGTCTGAAGGTACGGCCTGCTTTAAGGTTACCTTCGTACATGGGCACGAAGACGCAGGAAAGTCGGATACGAAGCGAATAGGAAAAAAAAAAGAGTTAACGCGGAGCAGAGAATGAATGGTTCATATGTAGAACTTTGTTCTCACCTTTGCATGCGGAGATTAGGTAGTATCCGCTTTCGGTGACCGCACTGAAGTCCAGATGTACCACTGGTCTCGTGTGTCCGCTGCACGTTAAAGGCGTCTGTCTCAGGCTCGACATATTTATCTTTATTTTGGTTTGCGATATGAAAGTAGAAAAATACAAAATTTACTCTGGATGACAACAAGACTTGTTTCTTGACACGAGTTCGAAAGCGAACTGACAGTTATTCGCGGCGCACGACTCAACCGTGTTGATTGTTGAAGAGAAAGCGCCGCACACCAATCAACGACGATGTCTATAGATGTCTCTGCGGCCGGATTTACAGTATTCACGTTTGAATTCTAATTAGAAACATACGAAATTCGCAAAATGATCAGATCTTCTGCTCCAAGAGCTGTTTTTTGGATTATTTTAACAATCTGTATCTAACGCAGCCATACTCAACCTACAAGCAAAGCTCTTGTTTGTAGGGCACAAAACACTATTATTAGGGCTTATTAAAACTATGGGTTTCTTTGAAGTGAATCTATTAAGAGGAAATGCAGAAGTATTCCACAATTTTCCAACAGTAACAAAAGCCTCGAGAAAACTATACAATACGAAATTATTTAGCAGGCTTATCCAAGCAATTTCTTGATATACATTGTATCAAGAATTGCTTGTAGAAAACTCGAGGCACATAGAAACAGCAACTACAACACAATTAGCTGTATTGAGATTTGATTATGTAACATTGTAATAATTTTATCAGTGTGAACCAATAATAATAGATTTCGAGTGTTTATACACTTTATAATATTGTTAAAAAGTTGCCTTCTGTCAAAATAAGGATAAATTAATAATAAAAGGTGGAAAGTCCCAACAATATTAATAATTAATGTTTTTTTTCCAGATCAAAACAAGATGAAATTTCCATTCTGTTGTAATAATAGTAGTGTCCTTGTCTCATAAAAATGAATCAATGATTTTTTTATTTGGAAGTAGTATGTTAATTGTAGCAAGGTCACTTTTTATACTGAATACTTGTAATAAACATAGGCGTTGCGAAATGATGTTGACATTGAAATTCATTTACCAAAAAGAAAATATTTAAATGCATTTAAATAAAACTGTTTGATATAGGCATAATCAGATCAAGAGTGAATAATTCACATTTTGATGAAATACATGTGTTGATCAGATTTTCACTTATATGTCAAAAGCATCTCTTTTTGGGCACTTTTACTGAGGCCATGGAAACAGTATTCAAAGGATTAGTTGTCAATGAGCAACGGTTCCAAACAAGTGTCTGCAACGACACAATATATCCCAATGGATAGATTGTAAATATCTTTGCGAAAAGTCACTACAAACAAAAAGTATTATCTTTTATTATTTATTGGGAGAAAAAAATGTAAAGAAAAATACGTTTCAATTAAACTTTTAATTATAACCTTGTTGATATACAAATAAACTCGTGAGCAACAGTTATAATTGTTAATGAAATCAAAGAAATGTAATAAAATAAAAAATCATATCATTAAAGATGATAATAAACTATTGTTGCAGTAACTATTATTTAATTCAAAAAAAAAATCAAATAGAAGTAACGTTTCTAATTCGGTATGTCCATTTAGAATGTAAGCCCAACCAGAATAGAAACGCTACTTGTCACCTTGTTAATCTTGTTGACGAGTCGTTGAGGGCAAGGGACCAGTTTGGATTTCGGTGGCGATCTTCTGCTGCTGCTGCTGTGAATCGGGTGGTTTTTGAAATGCGTCGGCTCGGGAACATTTCAATAGACTATTGTTTTTTCTATCCTCTCTCTCTCTCCTCGTAACTTTACACAGATCGTTCTTAACGGCCTAACCAAACCCAAAAACCACTAGGCTCACCTGTGTTTTGTTTCATCATCATCATCATCACCGACATCATCATCATCATCACAACTGCAAAGACCCAAGGCAACATAAATTCAAGCACACATCTCGTATTGCTATCTTATCACTTTGGTCCACGTACATTTGCGTGGAATTCAAAGAACAACGCACAAACAGAGAAGGTTCGTCTTCATCTTTTAATTATTGTCGTTGTTTCGGTGACAAACAATTTGTATAAATAAAAAAATAATAAGTAAATAAATACCTCGAGCAGTAATAATAATTCTTGCTGTTGCTGATTTCACAGATAGCACACCAATTAAACAAACAAAATAATAATAATGGATCAAAAATGCACAATACTAAACAATTTGTTTTTATGTTGGTAAATTTGTTTTTGGTTTACTTAGTGATATATAAATACCTCTTTGATAATATTGTCAGGGAACGAAAGAGTAACAACATTCGAGACAGATTCGAGATTGTCTGGTCAACGGCTGCTGAAAAGATATCATCAAATACTGGGCAATAGTCTTTCTGTGTATATACATATACAAACAAAAATTATATAATCAGTGCGTGAATTCTGATCGAGCGAAGGGAACAGATTTGAGATGTGTTCCGATCGCTTCTTTTTCCCAGCCAAGATTATAATGCCGGAGGAACTTAATTAAGCTGCAATTAAAGGTCGTTGCAACCCGCATAAATTCCAGGCATTCGCGCGCGCACACGCACACACACATCCCAACCAAAGTGTATTAATTGAATATCGTAAACTTAAAGCCATCTGGTTGTTAAGATAATAAATAGTAATAATAATAATAATGGTAACAAATGTAAAAGTTAAAACTCTCTATAAAGTTATTTTTGTGTACAGTCATAGCACTAACCTGCTCAGACTCTGAAATAGAAGTTTATCGTTTTACTAGAGAGCCACCTACCTGATCTGGGCCACTCTTACTGGTCTAACTCGAAAACTATGAAGAACATTTATCGGCGATGAGA
Organism: Nicrophorus orbicollis; assembly: GCA_018845635.1. Classification (NCBI taxonomy): domain Eukaryota; kingdom Metazoa; phylum Arthropoda; class Insecta; order Coleoptera; family Silphidae; genus Nicrophorus; species Nicrophorus orbicollis. The sequence continues at coordinate 340,830 of JAFMTC010001806.1, read as the reverse complement.
AGAGTGTCTGGAGCGATCTCTACCCCGATTTCGATCCCTTTCTACGAAATTCAAAAGCGTCAGTAAGAAACAAACAATGATCTATGATGAGCAAGTTATCTACCAGAGGTACGGTCAGAGCGGTGCTTTCGGGCTCGCTCATGTTCTCGATCATTACTCCGATGATTCGTCCCCCTCCTATACTTATCGTCACGATCTCTCTCTTTTCTCTCCTTATCCTTGCGGTCTTTGTAGAGGTCATTCCTGTAAGAAGAACAGTTGCATTTAATAAGAATTCAAAAAAAAATAAGCATTTAAATTGAAAAATACCCTTGCTCTGACCGATCTCTTCCATTCTTTTCCCTTCCGTTATCTCTGTTATATGGTCTGTTCGAGTGCCTCTCCCTACGATCCTCTATGGAACTACCGCGTGCACCGCGTCGTTCATCGCGTTGCGTATCCACTACTTCTTGGATTTCCTCGATGGCAGCTTTCAAACGCGCATAACTATTACGAAATCAATTATATTACTATTGTCACGCAAATATCTAACAACTGTACCCAACGTGCTGTTTCCCCATCAAATGGTCATCAATCCTTTGCTGTGCATCACCAACAATCAAAAAGGCACCACAAACTTCACATACCTCCATTTGCTTCTCCTGTGCTGCGGCCAATTCAGCTGTAGAACTCCAGTGGCTATATAATAATAACAACTTAATCTGCTTCCGTAAAGCACAAAATAATCAACTGACCTGTTATCATTAACTTTCTTTAAATTATCCCTTTCATCCTTCAACTGATCACATAGCTTCATCAAACCTTGAGCCTGCTCAACATTGCCATTGTTCCCAGCCTGCTCAGCCTCCTCCACCAGCCCATTTATTCTCTCATTCAACAGAACTATCTGCTCCTGATTCTTCTGAGTCTGAGCCGGTGTCAGAGAAGATCCCTCACCTTTGCCACTCAAAGCCAATCGTTGTTTACCCTTTATAATCTTCCTATCCACTTCATTTACCATAGATGTACAAAACCTGAAACATTACGATCAGTATATAAATCAGAATTGTATAACATTATCCAGACCTGATAAACTCTTCTTGATAATAGATTTTTCTGTGTCCTTTGGACTGTTCAAATAACTTCTTCACCTCATCATCATGGACCTTTGTGCAAACTCCCAAATCAGCCCTTGTGTTGACAAACAAATCGTGCGGACAGAACTTCACCAAGTAATACTTGCAATACTGCAAATAAAGAATGTTACATTAAGAGAAGTAAAAAAAACAAGAAAAAAGTAAATTGTAGGTTATCGTACGTCTGCGTCTTCCCAGTTCAGTTCCTTGCCCTTTTCATTAGGTGCTATATTGCGATTTCTTCCCATCAATTCGTCCAGAAGGGCGGCAGCAGCCAGAACAGCCATCGTAATTAACAATTGTTTCAAATCGACTCCAAAATAAAACAACGACTTTTAACCTGTCATTTTCTTGGATAAACTTAAAAAATGGTGGGGGTATCATATGAAGAAAGAGCATTGTCTCAACCACCACAAGATGGCGAGTCTATGTTCATTAGCAAAACGTATTGCATTGTTTTAACTGATTTTGTTCAATTTCGAATCAATTATTTGCCTTTGAATGTAATTAAACTATTAATTAAATAAGAGAGCAGTCAATTCATATTATCAATTTGAAGTGAAAGGAACATTATATAAGAGCATTACGCGTTAACGAATACTTAGGTCAACTTAGGTGTAAAAATTTGCAATCAATATTTAAATATTTGAAAAAGCATCAATTGTTGCCAAATTTGAAATTTCATTTGTGCAAATTGATGCCAACTCACAGCAAAGTGAAAGTAAAAGTTGGTAAACGTCAACACGTATGTTATTTGTGGTTATGTAGGCTTGAAATTATTACGGTAATTAATGATTAGAAGAAAAAAGATGCTAAATTGGCTTTAAATACCTTGATTAGATAAGGGAGTTGTATAGGATGGTATGCATCCTAAATAAGTAGTAATTTACAATTGGGAGAGGATGAATTTGTGAGGTTGAAGGGTTAGAAATAAATGAAGAATTTGGAGGATCCCAGCGACATGGGACGAATAAGAGATTGGAGGAAGGCCCTCAGGAGCCCGCCCTCTTACAGAATCGTAAATAAGACTCTTAGGAATCAAAAACATTTTATCACAATTATTACCATGACTGGTCTGGTAGTGTTGTTCATCTTGTACATTTTCCCAAAGAAAATGCACTCTGAAAATGTGGTGTTTTCCTCAAATTACAATTACACATATCCAATAACAGCTCCAATTATCATAAGTGGTATGCACACTTTTCGGATAGGTATAAGGTAAATGTGTGAGGAGTTTAACAATTTTAATTTATCAAAATTTTAAGGTATTATTGCTGATTTGGATACAAATTCAAAGAGCAGTAAAGAGAAGCACACTTGGCATTCATATTTTAAGAAAGGATTCCTGAGCTACAGCCCAACGAGACAGTCTATAGTTATAACATGGGACAATCATGAGCCAGTTAAGTTAACAACGAATTTCGCCCTGAAGGACAGGGGCATGGAATTATCAGAGTTGGTTGTATTCAATGGACGTTTATTAACTTTTGATGATAGAACTGGAATGGTTTTTGAGATTATTAATGATAAAGCAGTGCCTTGGTTGTTGTTGATGGATGGTAATGGACAGTGAGTGTGTAACTTCTCGGTTCTTCTTCCATGACACTAAGTTGTATTGTTTTATTTAAGGAATACAAAAGGTTTTAAAGCAGAGTGGGCAACTGTTAAGAATGAGCAATTGATTGTAGGATCAATGGGTAAGGAGTGGACCACTCCAACTGGTGTATTCCAGCAGAACAATCCACAGTATATCAAAATGATAAGAACCAATGGTGAAGTACAGCATGTGAGTTGGATTGAAGAATATAAAAGAATTAGGAATGTTTTAAATATACAGTGGCCTGGATATATGATACATGAGAGTGGGGCCTGGTCACAGGTTCACCAGAGGTGGTTCTTTTTGCCACGGCGGTGCAGCCAAGACAGCTACAATGAAACTCTTGATGAACATAGAGGCTGCTCAGTACTCATATCAGCTGACACCGATGTCTACGACGTCAAATTCATTAAGGTAATTACAACCATATTAGTGGTATAATATATTTATATTATTCATATTTTAGTTGCCAAATAAATCCAATACAAGAGGATTTTCATCATTTAAATTCGTTCCTACGTCGAATGATACGGTTATTATTGCTTTGAGAACGGAAGAAATTGATGGTAAAACATCGACCTATCTCACAGCTTTTGATATCAACGGCAACGTTATTTTGGATGATACCTATGTTTCAGATCTTAAGTACGAAGGATTTGAATTCATTTAGCATTCCAATACATTACTGTTAGCTCAATTCTTTGTATGATAATTGCATTACCCTTCCCAATTGTAATTAATGTATATTTTATATTTAATTTAATATAAAGTCTATTTTTCCTTGAGTTTCGTTATACCAATGGCACACAGCTCAACTGAATCTCCTTTCACGATTTCCGCAGATATTTCCAAAAGACGGCTAGGATTCCTAACATGTAACTCGTAATATCTGAAAAAAATCACATGAGAATAAGCAATAATATTCAATTATATTCTTTCACAGAAATACCTGAATGTAGCAACAGATAAATTACGATATGTTGGATCTACACGAATCCCATCTAATATTGGTTTGATTTGTTGCAAGGAAATATTATCTTTAAGACCTTCGGTTTCGATCGCATTGCAAACTATTTTCCTGAAAGTTCCAACTTGCTGGAGCAACAAGATCAGGTTGATCAAATCGCTTTTATCTGCGTTCACCGCTTTAGTGGCAGTATAAAGAATATACTTGCCATGAAGCTGTATATCGCAAATAAATAACTGATGAAAATACGCTAAGCTATCGTTGTTCTTCGTCAAAACGCATGAAGCAGTATCATTTTCAACGTGCAGTTGCATGCAATTGCATTGGTTCGTTAAATTGCTAACGGATAAATCGTAATCGTAGATTTTCTTGTTATGTAGATACCTGGATAATTGGAGTTCTTGCTCGTGCATTGCATATTGACTCTAAGAAAGAAAATATAATGAGTATTTGAAAATGATAATCAAATCTAATATTACCTTATCTGCTCCGATGTAAAATGATGTGTTGAACTGTTTATTTATTGGATGGGTGTACAGGAATGGCCAGAGGCTTCTCCAAAAACTGTTGTCTTTGTGCATGAAACGCTCGTGGAAAGTATCTGTTGGTTCAGGATTCAACGTCTCGTGAACCCATCCTGGCGCAAAAATCGCCAATGACAAGTTCAACATTCGAATTTTTTCTGCTGCCTACAAAATATTTCAATTTATCCAACAAATTTCCTTTCAGTTTTTCATAACCCACGATGTGGCAATTAAATTTCCCTCCTCCGTACGTGTTCCTTCCGAACACATCGACCCCAACGTAAACATCCATCGCTCTGTGCTCTGCATTTACATAGCTCTTGAACAAATTGTGCTCTTTATACGTGTAATTCAAGAATATACCGTCGCAAACATCGAAGAAGCATCTGAAATATTCTAATAAGAATTTGAAAAAATGGAATCTTCACGACTCATACCTGTTTTGGTCGTTCAGCTCGTTTTGCCAACTCAGTTTCCCGTTTTCGATAACGCTGTCGTACCAAATAATCAAAGACTCTGGTATACGCGCATGAATGTTTTCTGTTATGTAACTCACGAATTTCTTCATGCTATCCGTAGTTTCCAATTCATTCTCTATATTTAGCAACCATCCATCCAATTTATAGATCAACGCTAATTGTATTAAATCATCGGCGAATTTCTTGTAATCTTTCAAAAAATATTCGCAAAGCAGTTTCCCAGCATCATGCTCAGTGATTATTGTACCCAAAATCTTTACACCATTTGCGTGCGCTTTATTGATCCAAACTAATGGAGGAACAGTGATGAAATGATGAGAAAAATACACAAATATATCAATTTGGGCCCATCTAGAAAACGTGTACCCATTGCCTCTGGGGTAACCATCCAAATACCTAAAACCAACGAATAATGCAAAACAGTAAAAGGATAAATTAATATTTACCTATCATCCAAGTAACCATTCTTCATGTCATGACAAATCAAAGTTTTTGGTGTCAAGTATGAATCGAACCTTTTCACTATATTCCCAATATTGCTATTTGTTTTGTGGCAATTCAGTGAACTGTTCTGAACAACCGTTGGTGATCGAACCTCCCTATTCTTCAAGTGTTTTAACCACTTGGGTGGATTTGTTAGAGTGTTTGATAATTCCTCAAAGCTCCTTATAGGAGCACATATTGAATCCTGGTCCATTTGAGAAGACATTCCAATTTCTTGTGAAATAAAAACGCATTAAATGAAAAGTTTGACTTTAGCAAGTAACTTACCTATTGGAGATTTATCATTAGACTGAGTGTTGTTCATTGTTTCTAGTTTTATAGTATGTCCTGGAAAAGGAAATAGTGATTAGTTAAGCGGAAATTGCTTTTTTTCATAAAAATCAATGATTACAGATTACTTACAGGATGTAATTCACAAGTTCAAGATTATTAATGAAAAAATGTTTCAAATGCAATGATACTTACTAATGTTACAATAGGTTCATATAGCTACGTTTTAGTTGAGGTTACAAAAAAAGTAAGGGCCAAATATTAAATAAACGAAATAATTTACGTAAGTAATTAAGAATTATGAAGCTATTTATTTTAATATTAAATAACAGCTTTTAATAAAAATTACCAATGAAAATAATAATGTTACAAATTCATATTTTATACAAATAGTAATTTTTACCTTACTTAAATAATACCTTACTTAATCATACTTACAAGTAAGATAAAAATGATTTATTCGTTCTCATGTAAAAAAAACTCCTGATAGGGTATATTACCCCTGAAACGAAACATACGTATACCGAACAGTAGTCGTATACCGAGGTAAATTTGTTTCGTAATTGGAGGTACCACTGTATAATATTTATTTTTTGTAAACTTGTGAGTGATGTTACCCCCCCCTGTGATCAGCACCGCCAATGGGCTCCAAGTTTAAGCAAATGGGGAATCCCCGAATGCATCTATCATAATATCTTGTTTTATTGTTGGTACCGGCGATATTATGTTGGTCCTCCTGTAGTTTTCTGAGAAAAAGCCACCTAAAGAATGCGCAAAAAAATTCGTCGGCCATTTTAGGTGGGTTGTTTTTAGCGTCATGTTTGGCATTATAAATACAGTTTAATTCTTGGGTCAGACAGTGAATGTAGCAGAAACAAGCAGATTTCTCCATTCGTGATTCGTGCTGTGCCCGAAAGAACGACATGAGTTACGGACGACCGCCGCCCCGCATCGAGGGCATGGTTTCTCTGAAAGTGGATAACCTCACTTATCGAACAACTCCGGACGATCTGCGAAGGGTCTTCGAAAGATGCGGTGAGGTCGGCGATATTTACATCCCTCGGGATCGGTTCACCCGCGAAAGCAGAGGATTTGCTTTCGTAAGGTACGTTTATTGAGAGAGAAGATCGAAAGGCAAAGCCGTTGGCGCGGCTTCCGTTTCTCTCTTCTCGTACCCCAGGGTCGTTGACCCAAATCATCGTCTTTTGTTTGTTTGTCCCTAAAGTGCGGTAAAACATGAATAGTTCATTCATATAAAAGTTAAATATGTTTTCGATAATTGCTGCATCACCTTTCTGTAAAGGTGAAAGGCGACATAGGTGCTGCGCTCTACATATTGCTACCAACCAGATGCGAATTTATATGGTTGTTTACTTAGTTTTCGGGAATAATATTATGTTGCGCCGTATTTATAGAAATTAATCTGTTTACTTGCTCGTCTTCGGCATTAATACCCTTTTTAATAATAACGTTGACGTGATATTTGCAGATTTTATGATAAGCGCGATGCTCAGGATGCTTTAGATGCCATGGACGGTAGGATGTTGGATGGCAGGGAGTTGAGGGTACAAATGGCACGTTATGGAAGGCCGACGTCGCCCCATAGGAGGTATGGTAGATCGAATAGGAGGAGGTAAACATACTCTTGCGAGAGTATAAACGTTGATGCTAATACGCTTTCTGGTTTCTGGGTATTGTTGCAGAGGGGGACATTCGAGATCAAGATCCAGGTCTCGATCGCGGTCCAGGAGACGTTCCAGGTCTCGTTCATACAGAAGACGTTCGCCGAGTCGCAGCCGGTCAAGGTCAGACAGCAAAAGTTCAAGAGGTCGCTCCAGATCTCGTTCCAAATCTGAAAAGAGAGGAGACAGGGAGAACAATACCAAGTCGCGTTCTCGGTCTAAATCATAGGTAAGTTCGACGACGACGTTCGACATTTCAGAACGTTTTACCAATAACCATCTCTTTTGCAGATATCCTAGACCTGGCGGTGCCTTTTTCACTTTTTGGCGCCCTCATAGTTGCCATGTTGCGGTTTGTGTTTAAGAAAATCAAGGTATCTAGTTGTTTAGTTACTTCTTATTATTTTTTTTATTATTCTTGAACTTGGTATTCCTTAATATTATTTTTCACTTATTCGTAAATATTATTTTTAAAATTCATTATTTTTACTTGTTTAGTTTCGAGTTTTTTTTTTAATTAATATAGTTTATAGAATTGCAACAATTGTTAAATTGCTAACTGACATAATATATATTTCAAGTCAATTTATATTATTAATTTCATATACTTTTCGTTCGTTCTTATGATTTTCGTTTTTTTTTTAATCGAATATATTTAGAATAAAAAGTACACTTATTGAAATGTAATTAGTAGATTTTAAATATATTCAGATGGATTCAAAATTTGTTGTTTGCAGGATTCTGTTAACTTAAATTGAAAGCAAATATATAAAGAGCAATAATGTATGAATAACGAATTTGTATTTAAACGTAAAAAAAGTACTAAAACACTGGAGTGTAACTGTAAGTGTTCTGTATAAGGCCAACTTTTCTCATTTAGAATTTCTTGTTCTCCTTCGTTTCTTGATTACTGTTTCGTTCGGAATTCGCGAGAGCCATGCGTTAGAGGCACTTGCGAACGAGCATACGTACATTTATTAATTCTATATATCTTTATATATTGATAATGATAAAAATGTTTCTTCTATTTTTTAACTAAAGAAATATATCTGAAGGCACACATACATTTTCACCGAATGTTATTACTGTTTTTGTTCTTGTTGTTGATGTTGTTATTGCATATTTTTGTTGATATGTGATCTGGTGGACGAGAAAAACTAACGTGTTTTAATATGCACAGGCTGTGGCAGTGTTAGCTGTGGCGTGTCGAGGGAGAAAGAGAGGCTGAGTCAAAGAGACCAGGTGTAGCTGTTTCTCAGCCCCACGTGCAGTTGCAGTAGCAGTCCCAGGTTGCGGTGGCGTACTCTTAGCAGAGCTGTCTGTGGCCGCCCAGGTGCTGTACTGTCGCAAAAAATTCATTCATTGATTTTGGGGCTTGACAAACATATGACCGAGACAACTTTAATCTTGATTTTCAGACTAGACTTTCGATCAGACTGTTTTGTTTTGAGAGAGCGATAGAGGTAGTTTGAGAGAAAGAGATTGAGAATGGTGGTGATGATGATGATGATCGTGGTGGTTTTCTGAGGTTATGTATTTTTATTCGATCTTTATTATTATTATTTTATTCCTTTTCTCCGTTGATTGTGAATTCAACTGCTCATTTGTGTGTCCAGGAAGGTAAGACTACTCAGCTTTTGGAGAAGGTAGGTATGTCTATTGATGTGCATTATTAAATTGTCTTTTTCTTCTATTCTTTTACAGAGACTACGCTATAAGCACTTCTGTTCATGCAAATGTTTATTCAATAAAAATTTAACTTATTTATATTTCTGTCTCCTGTTTTATCGCTCAACAAACAAGCCAATATTTGCTCCTTAACTTTATAATGTTCCTCCTTTTCCTACAAAATATAAGCAAATATTGATTAATACGAAACCATATCTTTCAAGTACTTATTTCCTCCTATTCACCATTTACATACAATTTAATTGATTCATAACTCATTTTCATATAGTTATTTAAAAAACATAATTTGGTGCATTTCTTATTAATTAACTGGAAACTAAATCATTTATTTTTATTATATCCAGGAAATGTACATCATTTAAATGTAATTAAACTAAAATAAGAAAGATTGTATTTTTATTTAAAAAATTGTTTATAACAGACAAATCTTGATAAACTATTTGAAAAGGAGAATAATGTATTCAAAACTATATCTTCAATGTCATTTTATCTTTGAAATAAAAAAATCTTACCTAATTAAAAAAATATTAATTAATAATAATATTTAATATGAAAATATATAATGAGATTAAGTGAAATTTTTCTTTTCTTAGAAAACAAAGTTATCAATGATATTCAGTATAATAAGTAGTTCTGTTTTCAGTCTACGACCCATTAAATATTAACAGATATTAAATAGTTATTAATAACATTTTAATTGATGTTTGTCAATTCATAGTTGTTTCGTTAGTTTTGTTTAATATTAAATATTGTGTAAATTATTAGTTAATTATATATTAATTGTTTTTCTTGAAAATGTTGGAAAGAACGATATCTGAATGAAAATTCTTGTAAATATTAGTTTCCTAATTATTAATAGGTAATTATTTTCAAAACAACTAAATTGAATTTGAAATGATTTTTTAAGAAAAAAAAATCACGTCTAACCAAAAGCTTTGTAAAGTGAAATTCCCTAGGGACGCACAGCCCACCACCACTTGAAACCTGACAGTTCACCATCTTGTTTGTTGATCTACAAAAAATAATGTGAATTCTGTACGCAAGAAGGGCTAACAAAGACGTACCACAAGATTTGTTGCACAACGAAGGGCAATCGTTTCCGATACGCGATGAACTCGAGTTTCGTTTGCCAGTGAATTCAGACACAAGTATCCTCACCTCAGGTACGAACGACCTTCTGCTTTAAAAATAAGTCGAAACTGGAATTTGCATTTGCAATAAATTACATTCTCTAAATGGAAGCGCATTCCATACTAATGCGAGTTCACGTCCCCAGTGCTGTGGCCCATACAGATTGTTTATTATGGTGACAATCACATCAATTCCACTATTATGGCTGAGGATAGCAGTCGGCCCCCACAGAAATCCTACGACTATTTATTGAAGTTCTTGCTGGTCGGTGATAGTGATGTAGGCAAGCAGGAGATCCTCTCGGATCTGGACGATGGGGCTTCAGAGTCTCCTTTCTGCAGTGGCAGTGGAAAGTGTGAGTGTACAATTATTATGTTTTTATGTGTTTATTGTTGCATCATTAATTGCAGCGTATAAAACGACGACTATTCTGCTGGATGGAAAGAGGGTGAAGCTCCAGCTTTGGGATACTTCAGGACAGGGCAGATTTTGCACTATAATTAGATCGTACTCGAGGGGAGCCCAGGGAGTTCTTCTTGTGTATGACATTACTAATAGATGGTCCTTCGACGGATTGGATAGGTGGCTGAAGGAAGTTGATGAGGTTGGTTATCTTGATGTAGCTTTGATTCGTGTTAATTGTGAAATTTGTTGCAGCATGCTCCGGGGGTGCCAAGGGTGCTCGTTGGAAATAGACTGGAATTAGCGTTTAAGCGGAAAGTCGGCGTGAAGGATGCTCAGTCGTACGCCGACAAGAACGGCATGGCTTTCTTCGAGATTTCCCCGCTGTGTAACAAATACAATGTTATTGAAAGTTTCTGTGAACTCTCTAGAATGGCTCTCCAAAGGAACGGTATGGAACGGCTATGGAGATCAAATAAAGGTAATTGTTCGTTTCATACAATTCAATTTCTAACTGCATTTTATTTTGTTTAGTTTTGAGTTTGCAAGAGTTGTGCTGTCGCGCGATTGTAACCAGGACTACAGTTTATAGTATAGAGCAGCTACCATTACCGACTTGCGTGAAATCCCACTTAAAGTCGTACGCGTTGACAACTCGTACGCAGCTGAGGTACTCGCACAGTCAGAAGAAGAACCACTCGAGGATGCTGAAGCTGCTCTCACCTCCGTCATCGCCGGCTGACCACAGGAGCTGCGTACCTAGGAACAGCTGCAGCATCTCATGATGTACCAAAGACTTGTAAATTCCCGAAGGATAAAAGACCAAGCAGTGTGAAGTGGACTCGATCATTAATAAATTTGTGGGAAACGCAGTTTCTATACAATACGTACCTACAACACGTTCTGTCATATCAAGACGCAAGACCAATACTGATTTCTATCAAGTCCTATAGTACTACAGGTGCGCGATTTATTTAGGTACGTTTAACACTTAAAGCAGAAGAGAGAGTACAAATATTGATGAGACAGTTTAATTTTTTATATGCGTATAAGAACAATGACAGAATAATATTATATATATATATACATACATACATATATTTTTTTGTTACGTTGTGTTCTGGTTATACTCGAGAACTAACTATTTAAATCTGCATATATCCTTTTTCTTATATGACTAACCGTCCTATTTACACTAAACTAATTGATATAGCAATGACTCGTCGTAAACTACTCCACTTGTTCAGAGGCAGCACATGGGACAAAGATATGAAACTGAATGACCTCAGTTTGCGGCATCACAGACTGAGACCTAGATTTAGGTGAATCGTTGTGAATAAGCAAACGAGTGAATTTGCAATAATTATTTTCGATATGCAAAAGTAAATAAGTGGGAGGAGATTGAGAGAAAATGAAATAATTCATAAAATTTGTATATATCTGTGTATATTGAATGAAAAATTATATTTGAAATTAATCAGTATTTATATATATTGAGGATCAAAATGGAAAACGAAACTGTACAAGTTTGACAGGAACCGTTGTTATTTATTGTTT